>PVKH010022663.1:0-14043 GCA_004027955.1 Chaetophractus vellerosus
ATGAAATGCATATGTCAGGAAAGGTATAAGAACTTTTCAAGGCAAAAAATATTGCTGATGCACTTAATAATGCACTGGTATAAATTATACAATTACGTCAGTGGTACAGAATAGAGAATCAAGAAGTAAAATCCATATGAGTTTGATATTTCACAAAGTTGTCAATTCAATTCAATGGGAAAAAAAAACAAATTACATATTAAATGATACCAACCCAAAAGGCTATCCATTTGGAAAAAACAAATTGACCATCTATATTATTCTCTTTACAAATGAATTACAGCATTAAATATAAAAAGAAAACCAAACAAGTATTTCAGGAAAATCGGGGAATTTCTGTGTATACCCTAGGAATGGGAGAAAGCTTTCACAAAGGGGTACACAGAAAATATTAAAAATAGACACATTTGACAACATAAAATTTTAAAACTAAATGATATTGCTAAGATAAATATAGATATGTAATAGTCAAGTAAAATGAAAGCAAAGAATAGAATAGAAAAGTTAACAAGTAAATTACATTAACTGGCCTTCTTAAATATTGGCAAAAAAAAGACAGAAAATAGAAAAATGGGGTATATTAGGTTTCTCAAGGGAAACAGAACCAATAGGAGGTACCTGTAAATATTATGTTCTGATCCTCACTCAAAACTAGCAGCTTTTCTGGTCACTTGGTAAATGAGCCAGAACAGCACACCCAAATGAGGAATATGTTGTCTCCAAAACCCAAAGACACCAACTAGGCATTGTGCTCCTTTTTTTGATCGTAGGAAGGGCCAGATGCAATAGCTTATCCTTCACTTTAGAAAAGATATCTCAACATGCCCCACACCACTGGACACCTAGAAATTTCATGGAGGAAGTCCCCTGTAGTTTTCTTGGATTTATCTTCCCCTCCCCCACAACATGCAAAAGCCATACCTATAAGTCTAGGGCAGTTGCTACTTCTAGCTCTCTAGGTCCTATCAACGTGATATCATCGATATAATGAACCAGTGTGATGTCTTGTTGGAGGGAGAGATGATTGAGGTCCCTGTGGAGAATATTAAGACATAGAGCTAGAGAATTGATATACCCCTGAGATAGGACACTGAAGGCATATTCCTGGACTTGCAAGCTGAAGCAAACTGTTTCTGGTGGTCCTTACTAATAGCAATTGAGAAAAAAAGCATTTGCCAGATAGCTGCATATCAGTCACCAGGTGATATGTTGATTTGTTCAAGCAATGATACCACATCTGGGACAGCAGCTGCAATTAGTCACTACCTGGTTAAGTTTACAAAAATCTGTTGTCATCCTCCAAGATCCATCTGTTTTCTGCACAAGCCAAATAAGAGAGTTGAATAGGGATGTGATAGGAATCACCACCCTGCATCCTTCAAGTCCTTACTGATGGCATTGATCTCTGCAATCCTTCCAGAAATCCAGTATTGCTTTTGATTTACTATTTTGCTAGGTAGGGGCAGTTCTAGTGGCTTCCGCTTGACCTTTCCTACCATAATAGCTGTAGCAGTTTGAGATTATTTATGAATTCCAAAAAGAGACATTATGTTTATAAACTGGTCTTGTCCTCTGGGCGTGTTCCCCTTTGATTGTATTAGATTCACCAGAGATGTCTTTGATTAAATTATGTTCAGATTAGGGCTTTGATTCAACCAGTAAGGTGTAACTTAGTCTAAGTCCCCACAACCTTGATGGGCTATATAAATGGGCACTCACTCAAGAAGACACACAGAAGAAGGCACAGGAAGAAAGAGAGCTTCATAGACATGGCAGAGAAGAAAACTTTGATCCTTCAGCCCCAGGAAGAGAGATAAGCCATTTGCTGATAATCTGCAGCTGAAGAGAACAGAGCAGCTGAGCTGAGGAAGACTGGAAAGAAACAAATATGCCAGCCTACAGCTGAGATCTGAGATCTGCTCATCCCACAGAGCCTTAAGAGGAAAACGAAAGGAGAGACCAGACCTGCCACCTTACTTCAACACATGGTAACAGATTTTGGTGAGAAACCAACCTTGAGTTGGACTCTTTAGGGCCTTGTAACTGTAAGCTTTTACCCCAAATAAATACCTTTATAAAGCCAGCAGATTTCTTGTACTTTGCATCAGCACCCCTTTGGCTGACTGATACAATAGCCCTCACTCCAAAAGTCAGGGAACCACTGTGGGGATTCTGCCAGTTGCTGAGTATATCTATTCCAAATATGTATTCCAGAACTGGGGAAGTAACTACAGAATGGGCCCAGGAACCCACTGGACCCAATGTGAGATGAACCTATTTATCACCTGACCTCCATAAGCCCCTACTCTGACTGATGGGCCATAATGAAGTTTTGGGTCTCCTGGAATTAAAGTCACTTCTGAGCCAGTGTCTAATAATCTTCAAAATGTCTGATCATTTCATTTTCCCCAATGCATTTACACTGGTCAAAGGCCATAGGTCTATTTGGGGAAGACTGGGAGGAAAATTAACAGTATAAATTTTTGGCAGTGTAACAGGGTCCTTCCCCAAGAGGACCCAGCCTTCCTCTCATTTAAGGGGCTCTGGGTCTGTCTGTAAACTGTCTAAAGTCTGGGAATTGATTAAGGGGCCATGACTCTCTGTTTCTGTAATTCAAGTTAGGGTTTTGTTCACTCAACCTATAGATCAAGCAGGAATTTAGTAGACTGTGCACCTATTTCACTTCTAGGTGCCCCATGATCTATTAGCTAACACTGTAGGTCTCTGAGGCTCAGGCTATTTTGATTACTACTTTAAGTCTGCTGTTCATTGTGGTAGCCACACCCACAATGTCTTTGGCCATTAAGTGCTGCCACTTGGCTTCTCTCAACCCAGCATCCAATCATCCCCATAATGTTTAAGGATCCCAGTTTTGTGACAGAGGTTCCCAAGGTAATATCTGACCTACAGAGAAGAGCAAGATCTTCAGGGAGGAGCTTTCACAATCCTGGTGAAAGGTGTATCCTCTGAATATTCCTGCGGTGGGGTGAGCAGTCCTTACATGACACATCCACTCTAGTATTCCAGTCTCTCTAAGCCTTTGGATCCCCTCATCTACAGTACATCAGAGCATTTCTGGCATTTTAACCTCAGGAAAATAACAGACATCTTTGGTCCATGTTTCAGCCAGCTACCTGAACAAATTGTTAGTGCCCTTTCAAACCCTTTAAGCTACAACAATGAATCCAGAATCTACTTAGTAGGCTCATGTTAATAAATTCACCCTAATCCAGCTTTATATTCCTTCCAACTTTATCTCACACCCTTAATATCCATTCCCATACATATTCCCCTGATTTCTGTCTTTATAAATTGGAAAACTCATTCAGTTCATTTGGAGTATACTGTACTTCCTTATGGGTCAGACTTTGTACCTCACCACTTGGGGCATGTTGGGACTTTAGTTATAGGTCTGGAAGAAAAGAGGTGTATTGGGGGTGGGTAACAAGAAAGAGTAGAAGTTTCTTGCAAGCCAGTTACCTCAGGGCATTCCTTTGCAATTTCATCTGGTGAAACAGGATTAATTACTTCAGGTGGAAGTTGAATAGCAGGCTCCTTAAAGCAGACGAGAATCAGGAAGCTGTTTCCTCAGAGCAGACTCGAGGTTAGGTGGCTGTCTCCTCATGACAGTCCATTACAGGTTTATCTGGCAAAGAATTCAAGGTTTCAATGTCTTCACTGCCATCATTATCAACCCATATGTCTCCATTCCAATTTTCAGGATCCTTTTCCTTTCCAATCAATGCCCTCACTTTAACAGCAGATACCCTGCAAGGCTGAGATTTTAGTTTTTATTTTAACCTGCACAATGATACTTAGGGTCTGGTTTTCATAGATCTCAAGTCAGCTGCTACATGAAACAAGATTTTCTTTCAAGGTATACATAGAAACTTTCACATCCTTCATGCAGTGCTTAAGTTGCAAATTTGAAATCTTCAGCTCAACCCTTTCTTTTATAACTGTATCCAGCATTTTTAGAAACAACCAGCCAACACCGTTATACCTTTTAATTCCACAAAACCCTGCTAAAGTGTCAAAATACTCTCACCCAGAGCCTTTCCTTTTAGAAGCAGGCGAGTAGCCATATCTAGTGGTGATATTTTGTGTATATCTATTGCCAACTCATGCCATGGACTATCACTGGCATCTTGATCTTTAGAAATAAAGACATCAGTGCCTTTGAATCTAGTCAAAGTAGAACGCCAATTGCAAAAACCCCAAAACCCCAGAACCAATTCAGAAAACCCATTTTTAAGATACTTTTTCTCAAGAACCACTCCTGGTACCAGGCTGTATTAGTCAAGATTCTCTAGGGAAACAGAACTGACAAGAGATATCTGTAAATATTATGTGATTTTATAAGATTGTCTCAAGTGACTGTGGGGTACACAAGTCCAAATTCCATAGGGCAGGCTGTAAGCCAGGAACTCCAATGAAGGTCCTAATGAATTCCCTCAGAGGAACTGGCTGGCTGAAGTAGAGACGAACATTCTCTCTTCTGATTGCTGAAATCATCACTTCTCCTTTTAAGGCCTTCAACTGATTGGATGAGACATCTCTCAATGCTGAAGGCAATCTCCTCATTTGATTATAAATGTAATCAGCCATAAATGCAATCAACTTGCTAATGATTTGAGACCACAAAATGTCCTCACAGTAACAATTAGGCCAGTGCTTGCTTGACCAAACAACTGATTGCTTTACCTGGCCAAGTTGACACATGAGCCTAACCATCACATGGGGAAAGTATAGGAAGAGTCAGCTTATCAAATAGCTTACAAAGTCAAACAAATATAAGGATAATCTATTATTAGTCATAGAAATTCAACATAAAGAAACAAGGCACTCACTTCACATAAATCTAACTGGCAAAAATTAAAAGCTCTCTAACACTTTCTGCTTATTGGAAATGCTGAGGAAAATTTATTCTCATGCATTGAAAACATGAATTGTCACTGACTTCTTTGGAATGTAGCCTGGTATCACCTTTTTTTTTTTTTGCTTTTCCCTTATTAGAGAAATTGTGGGTTTCCAGAACAATCATGCATAAAATACAGGACTCCCATGTACCACCCTATTATTAACAATTTGCATTGGTATGGAACATTTTTTACAATTCATGAGAGCATATTTTTATAATTTTACAATTAAATACAGTGCATGTTTTAACTTAGGGCTCACTGCTTGTGTTGTGTAGTGACATGGTTGGTAGTATCTTTTGAAATCAAATAATCCTATAGCACTCAACTCAAAATTCCTATTCCTAGACTTTAACCCCAAAATATAAAACTACAAAAACTCACAAATATCTTAAGGATATTTGAGTCTGTGTGTCTGTGCATGTGTGTGTGACTCAGTAGAAGATCACAATAGTATGGAAAAATATTGAAGAATACATCCTGAATGATTAACAGGGGCTAACTCCCTGTAATGGGTGGGAGAGGTAACTGAAGAAGGTGAAGGGGTCAAGGAGAAAGGGAAAAGCAAATGAAAAGGGAAAAAAAAGACCTCACATATGCAAAAAAAAAATTATGTATGATAATTTCACAAGTATGTAAATTTTAGTGTACATAAGAATAAAGATATTTTAATAATTTAAGTAATATATTTTAATAGAAAAAGAAATGAGATTATGATTAATAGACTGTAGTCTAAATGACCTAGAAAATTCCAGGAAAATATCTTCCCAGTACCTTTTTACTAATCTCCCTATGATATTTACTTTGTTTTTTTTTTTTGGTTTTTTTTGGTTTTGTTTTTTTGTTTTTTTGATATTTACTTTGAAGCAAAAAAAATTGGCCTTTCATTTTGGCCAGGGGTTGTAATAGAAAACATGTTTCAGGATCAGGCATAAAACATAATTCTTTCTTATATTATATTCACACTCCGTTTTTACATTAAATATGTAAAAATAGTCTTTACCAAAAATCTTGTCTCCACTCTCTTTCAGGAATATTCTCAAACACATACACATACACACACACATTTCTGTATTATAAGAAAAATTGTGTAAAACCAATTGTAAATACCCATAACTAACATCCTACTTAATGGTGAAAGAGTGAAAGCTTTCCCTCTAAGATCATGAACATGACAAGGATGCCTACCATCCCCACTATTTTTCAACATTGTACTGGAAGTTCTTGTCAGAGAATTTAGGCACAAAAGTAAAAAAGAAATAAAAGGCACCCAAAATGGAAAGGGTAAACTAAAACTTTCCTTATTTGCAGATGACATGATCCTATATATAGAAAAATCCTGAAAAATCCACGACAAAGTTCCTAGAGCTAATAAATGAATTCAACAAAGTGGCAGGGTTCAAGATCAACACACAAAAATCAGTAGTGTTTATATATACAAGCAATAACCAATCAGAAGAAGAAATAAAAGAAATTCCATTCACAATAGAAACTAAAAGAATCAAATATCTGGGAATAAATCTAACCAAGGATGTAAATAATTAGTACACAGAAAACACAAAACATTGCTAAAATATATCAAAAAAGACCTAAATAAATGGAAAGGCAGTATATGTTAATGGATTGAAAGCCCAAATATCATTAAGATGTCAATTCTACCCAAATTAATTTATAGATTCAATGCAATCCCAATCAAAATTCTAACAAACTTCTTTGCAGAAATGGAAAAGTCAATCATCAAATTTATAGGGAAGGGCAAGAGCCCCCCAAGAGGTAAAGCCATCTTGAAAAAAAAAAGAATGGTGGTTGACAGAAACTTCCCAATCTTAAAACTTCTTGCAAAACCACAGGAATCAAAACAGCATGGTACTGGCACAAGGACAGACATGTAGACCAATGGAATCAAATCAAGAGCTCAGAAATGAACCCTCACATTGATGGCAACTGATTTTTGACAAAGGCCCACAAAATTGGGAAAGAATATTCTCTTCGACTAATGATGCTGGGAAAACTAGTCTTCCATTTGAAAAAAATAAAAAAGAAAAGAAAAGGAGGACCTCTACCTCACACCTTATAGAAAAATCAATTCAAAATGGATGAAAGACCTAAATATAAGAGCCAGAAGATTGAAACTCCTAGAATGAATCTTAGGGAAGCATCTACAGGACCTTGTGTTAGACAATGATTTCTTAGACTACATGCAAAGCACAAGCAATAAAAGAAAAAAT
Organism: Chaetophractus vellerosus; assembly: GCA_004027955.1. Lineage (NCBI taxonomy): Eukaryota > Metazoa > Chordata > Mammalia > Cingulata > Chlamyphoridae > Chaetophractus > Chaetophractus vellerosus. The sequence goes on from PVKH010022663.1 coordinate 7,148, forward strand.
GGATAAATGGGACCTCATCAAAATTAAAAACTTTTGTACATCAATGTGCTTTATTATGACAGTAAAATGACAACCTACACAATGGGAGAAAATACTTGGAAACCACAAATCTGATAAAGGTTAATATCCAGAATAGATTAAAAAAGCCTTCAACTTAACAAAAAGACAATCAAATTTTAAAATGGGCAAAAGATTTGAATAGACATCTCTCCAAAGACATTCAAATGGCCAGAAAGTTCATGAAAAGATGCTGAACATCATTAGCCATCATGGAAATGCAAATCAAAACCATATGAGCTGCCATTTCACACCCATTAGAATGGCTGCTACTGAAAAAATGGAAAATAACAAGTGTTGGACAGGATGCAGAGAAATAGGAACACTCATTCATTACTGGTGGCAATGTCAAATGTTGCAGCTACTGTGGAAGACAGTTTGGCAGTTCCTCAAAAAGCTAAGTATAGAATTACCATATAATCTGGCAATCCCACTATTAGGTATATACCCTAAAGAACTGAAAATGGGAGCTCGAACAGATATAATTTGCACACCTATGTTCCTATCCACATTATTCACAATTGCCAAAATATGAAAGCACCCCAAGTGTCCATCAACTGATGAATGGATAAATAAAATGGGGTATATACATACAATGGAATATTTTTCAGCCATAAAAAGGAAGGAAGTCCTGATATATGCAACAACATGGATGAACCTTGAAGACATTATGTTGCGTGAAATAAGCCAGACATGAAAGGACAAATATTTTTTGATGTCACTGATTTGAAATGATTAGACTAAGCAAACTCATAGAAACAGAATATAGAATATAGGTTACAAAGGGACAGGGTGGGGATAGGGAATGGGAAGTTAAGGCATAAGAAGTACAGGGTTCCTCTTTGGAATGATGGAAATGTTTTGGTAATGGATAGTGGTGATGGTAGCACAGCATTGTGAACATAATTAACAATACCGAAATATATACCTGAATACGATTAAAAGTAAAAGAGAAAATGTCAGATTGTATATATAGCCACTAAATAAGAAAAATTTTTAAATCCATGGAACTACAGTACACAGTGAACTCCAGGTTAAACCATAGACTATGGTTAATAGTGCAATTATAAAATTTGCTATCATCAATTGTAGCAAATGTTCCACATCAATGTAATGTGCTAATAATACGGTGGCATATGATCATCTTGTATTTTATACCAATTTTTCTGTAAACCCACAATCTCTCTAACAAAGAAAAAACACCATTGCAAATAGCAAATTATATTTAGCTACACAATAGGATGGTGCACTGCAGTAAACAAGAAAATGCAATCACCATTCTAAGGTTATAGCACCTATTATCTCTAGGAATTGTCCCACAGAAATGTTAGCACATTGTCCTCAGGTCTAATTTTTCAAGAGAGGATTTCAAAAGAAATCCAAATCTTTTATGTACAATCTTCCAATTGAAAATACAGACGAAACCAATCAGAATCCACTGTGGGCTGAATCTTATCCATAGCCAAGCATTTGCATCTTTGATTTGGGCATTAGAATAGTACCATATAGCTTGGAAATAGGGAGAGGTCTCCAAGGTACACTAATATTTAATGAATTACTTCTTTGGAATCTCCAAGTGTGTTGACATTGCACATACATAAATGATTAGTAGATGACATTTAAGTTAAAGTTCCTGTTTTACCACGCGTAGATTATTGTTCTAATTGGGATCTTTGATTTAAAATGAAGACTTTCATTATCTACACCAGAAAAAGAGTCTATCAAAATATATTTATAAAAGGATATAAGATGGCAGAGTAGGAAATGGCAGGCTGCACTTCTCCAGAAACTGCAGGAAGGGTCTTATCTCAGTAGGTAGAGAAGAAATATCAAAGTCCCATTCTAGGGAGTCCTCAAATAGAGGAACAAGAATCTCTTCAGTACAAAGGAAGTGGCTAATAAAAGAAAATAGACCAGTATGCCAAGCCCTCAATATAAATGCATATAACTATGAACCTTATTTTTGAAAAACTGAAACTTGTGGTTACCATAGATTCCAAGAGGAGAGGCAGAATAATGGTGGAATATAGGGCATTTGGGGGGCATTGGAATTTTTCTGCATGATTTTGCAATGGCAGATGTGGACCATTGTACATTTGTCAAGACCTATGGAAGTATGTGGTGCAGAGTGTAAACCATACTGTAAGCTGTTTACCATGGTTGGTAGCAATGCTTCAATGTTTGTTCACCAGTTGTAGCAAATGTACCATACTTATGTGAGATGTTATTACTGGGGGAAAGTGTAGGGGGCAGTGGGTGGGATGTTTGGGAATCCCCTATAGTTTTTTGATGAATTTTCTGTAACCTAAAGCTTCTTTGAAAATAAAGTGAAAAAAGTAAGACATTGGGGGACATAAAGAAGAAATTTTCAATATACGTAAAAGATAACAGCTCTTACAGTGATGAAGGGCACAATGTAAAAAAATGTTTTTGTTTTGTTTTTGGGAGGTCTTGGATTACAGAAAAGTTTCAACTATGGCAGGGGAGGATCACTGGTGCAGGATGTCAGGGTAGGGGGATGTGTGGGGAAGGATGCACCTGGAGCATGCCTCTATGGAATATGAATGTGTTCATGTGGTCAAGGGTTGTTATATCAGTGGGTGGAGACCTAAACAATAAACAACAAAATATTAAATTCCTTCCTGGGGAGTCCAGCTATATTCTCTAATAGAATGGCAAGAATCCCTAGAGTACATAAAAACTGGCTGGTGAAAGAGGACTGAACAATACACCAGGCTGTTGATATTAAAGCTTATACTTAAGAACCTTATTCTTGTAAAATTAAAACTTCACCTAGTAATATATATTGCCTAAGGGTTACCTCCTGAAAACCTCCTTGTTACTCAAATATGGCATCTCTCTAATAACGGAGTTCTTAACAAGGGGTCTGTGAGCTTGAATTGAAATTCAAAAAAACATTATTCTTGTGGGGACATGTTGGTGTGGGTGTGATATATTTATTAAATAAGACACAGTACAGTGTGGACTTAATAAGGTGTACATGGTTTTCACCTGACTGGCAAAGTGGTCCGTGGGACAAAAAAGGTTAAGAACCCCTGCTCCAATCCAAACTCAGTATATAAACTCTCTACCTTCCACACACACACACGTCCCTGGAGTGGGACATGACTTCTGAGGATAAGCCTCCCTGGCACTGAGGGATTATCACCAAGCACCAACTACCAATGCATTTGGAAAAGGACCTTGGCCAAAAGGGTGAAATATTAAATATAAAAGTGTTTTTATGGCTAAGAGATTTCAAAGTGAGTCAGGAAGTCGATCCAGAGATTACACTTATGCTTGTCACAGGAGGATCTCACTGACTGCCACAGTAAACAATGCCTCAACCAGGGGTGCACCTGAGGGCTTTAGGGACATCCGGACACTATAGGCAGGGCAAACAATCCCAGGAAATCAGCACCCTGTTGGTGGGTCTTACCTTGGAATATATGATAATCTATCATCCCAATGTAAAAGTTAGACTTATTTACAATTTTCCTACACATGGTTCTTCAGCCCCTTTTATTTGAACCTATAATTAGCACTATACCCATTAAATATATGTCCCAAAGACTTAAAACTTCTGGATGTTCATATGCTGGTTGAGCCCTGAATCTCAGCAGAGTTGTAGTCAAGACCTACTCTCTAGTTCATTGGACTCACACAGGACAACTAACAAAAGGATAATGATGGACAACACCTATCACAGAAAACAGTATCTACAACTGCAAGGAAGACAGTTCCATCCATCTGCCTAATGAGATCTAAGACCCCTTTCATTTGGAAGCAGAATGGGTAACACCATCGCAAAATCCTCAAGATTGAGGAATGAACAAATGTAAGGGGAGAATGCAACTATGGACTAAAGTAGATGTATTATTATGCTAGTAATGGAGGAACTTGTAACATTGATATAAAGACAGTGGTCACCAGAGGTTCTGAGGGGAGGGAGAGGGAAGAATGGGTATAACATGGAGTATTTTGGGGACATTGGAATTGTTCTGCATGCTATTGCAATGGCAGATACAAGCCATTATACATTTTGTCAAAACCTATAAAATTATGCAGTGCAAAGTGTAAACCGTAATGTAAACTCTAAACCATGGTTAGTAGCAATGCTTTAATATTTGTTCATCAGTTGAAACAAATGTACTACACTAATGAAAGATGTTAATAGGGGGAAGTGTGAGAGGGGGAGGGGGTAGGGTATATGGAAATCCCGTTTATTTTCAATGTAACTTTTATGTAATTTAAAACTTCTTTAAAAATAAAAAATAGGCTAGATTGATGGATTGTTGAAGGATGGATAGATTAGCTATGTGAAAAAGCAAATAAAGCAAGTAGAAGAATATAGGTGATAGGCATATAGATGCTTATTGTAAGAGTCTGAATTTTCTCTCTATGCTTGAAAATGTTCTTAATAAAATTTTTGGAAAATTAAAAAAAAACAAAGAGTGTGAATAACTTGAAAAATATATATATGTATAGACTAGAACTAGAATCATAAAGATTTCAGAAATGGAGGCATTTTTAGGTTCTGCTCACTCTCTCTCTCCCTCTCATTCCCTCACTCTTCCATCTTCCCCTCTCCACATTCATGCTATTATTCCTCTGGAGATTTTGCTTCACCCAGCATGCTGTTTCATTTCTTTCTTTACTCCATATTACTCTATTTACTCATGGTGTGCTTTCTCATAACTTGGTCTGTATCCGGCTCAGATTTTACTTTATAGATTGTGGTCAGCTTCTGTCCCTCTTCCTACTGATCCACTTCCTTGGAATTATTCAGATAATCTTTCCATATGTCATCATCTAATGTAGTCCAGAGTCTATGTGCATGTTGTCATCAGATCACACAAACACACTTCATCCAAACAACTGGCAAGTATGGAGAGGGCACATATAAATAGGTGTCTAGATAGCATAAATTGTAGGAGGGGCAGATTTCTTTCAAAAGCTATTTTTGGACTCACATGTCAATACTAAATAATTACACATTCGTAGAGTCAATTATTTTAGAAATTTAAAATGTTTGATAGACTCTTGGTGGATGATCTGGGAAAAGGCAATTGATTCATAGCTGCTAGAATTTAATATATTGATATACATTTGAGCAGGAATTATTAAAGGAGCCATTTTTTGTAAGACCACTTTAAGGGTCCATTCTTCTTTCAAGGGAATGTAATATAATAAATTCCTTAGGTGAGAGCCAAGGGATTCTGCCACTGCAGTCTCTTTGAAGGATGACTTAAGTAGAGTATAGGATGACAAGAGGATTCTGACTAATGAAGAGCTTAGCAACATGCAAGAACCTTCTGTTCCCAGACTGTACTTGGAATATGAGATTTCCAAGCATGTGCTAATCTTTGAAACACACTTTATACAAAGCACTCTCAAGTAAGGTAAGCAATAAACTGTACAAATTTCCATTGACTGTGTTGGATTTTGAAGATGCTAATTACCACATTCCTTCCCATAAAGCAATGATCTGTGCCCTTGGCTAATTATTAGATTCACCTGGAAGCTTTCAAAAATCCCAAGTCTCAAGTCTGCACCCCAGAACAATTAAACCAGAATCTCTGGAGGTGGGATTCAGGAATCAATATATATTTTAGGCTCAACAGTGATAGCCAATATGTTTGAGAACCACTGCAATACACACAGGAGAAGTACGGATAAGAAAAGAACCTGTTTCATCCATGGTGTCAAAATAATCTTCCTTCTTCTTTGCACCTGAATTGAAATTAACTACCCAGTCATAGGCAGAGCAGCCAGAATGGACTTGGCCTAGTGGGCTTCTGGCATTTGATCTGCCAGCAGTCAGGTTTTGTGAACAAGACAAAAAAAAAAAAAAAAAAAAGTCAAGATCAGCATACACAAAGAATTTTCACAATTTCATCAATCAGATCAAGCTCCCATGGTAAGTGGCAGCAAACGAGAGGTGGAAAAGAGAATGGAAAGTTCTGTTACTTCCAATAATCATTCTTGTTCATTTTGTTTTTCTTCTCTAAGAGAAATAAATATGATTTCTAGTTTTATAAAAGCACAATGAATTGGTTGCTTTCTCTCCCCACAAAATCTTGCTGACCTAAAATTGAGTTTCTCCTAAATGTACAAATGTAATTCCTAGTGGCTTCCCCTTTTCCTATACAATGGAATACTTCTCTGACAATACTTCCTACAAAACATAGAGCATGCTATTTACTTCCTACAACATTATAAATATGACTATCTATCCCTGGAAAATACATATTAAATGATTCCTTTATTCATTCATACATGCAGCAGATATTTTTCATGAACTGTATTCTGAGCCAAGAGGCTTCTTTTTAGCCTTGGGGTTATAGTAGTGAACAAGAGAGTCAAAGTCCCTCTCTTGAACTTTAGCTTCTTTTAGGAAAGACAGATAATAAATAGATAGATAGATAGATAGATAGATAGATAGATAGATAGATAGATAGATAGATAGGTATTTTACATGGTGATAAATGCTTTGGAGAAAAAATAAAGCAGAGTAAAGAAAAGGGTGTGACAGGGAGAGGAGCATGTGCTAAATATTTTCTCTACACACTCTACAGCCATTCTCACCCCAACTATGTCCTTTAGGCATTATGAGGACTGAGAGAGTCCCTTGGAGTTAGCTCACCGGTATGCTTTAGGTTCTACCAGGACATGTGCTTGCATTAGATGTAGAAGATTCAGGAAGATAGAGGCCATTTTCCTGCACTGGTGGCAGCTGACTGGTGCTTCAGCAGATGTGAACATGTGCACTGCTGGGCAACACTGTGGGCAACAACTATGGTAGCAGCAATGGCAGAAGCAATTACAAGAACTCAACA
>PVKH010022664.1:0-14041 GCA_004027955.1 Chaetophractus vellerosus
AAAAAAAAAAAACCCAAAACAAAACAAAAAACTTCCAAGTGTGAATTGTCATTAGTTTACACAATTCTTCAGTTCATCTATTTATTTTCTGGCTATTAGTAGGAGGTAGGATTTAAGATGATTGTTTTATTTTTAATCATATTATAAATAATCCAGATCTTCCCAAATTATTTGTAACATCATCATTTTGTCAGATATTCTAACATATCATTTTTATGATTTAAACTTTATAAGTTTGAATGTCTTTTTTTAAAAAGGCATTATAGGGGAGTGGGTATAGTTCAGTGGTTGGGAACTTGCTTCCCGTATATGAGGTCCCAGGTTCAATCCCTAGTACCTAGTAAAAAAAATCATATTATTCATGCTTTTCCAGAGAAACAGACCTGACAGGATATATATTTAAATATTAAAAGATTTATTTTAGGAATTGGTTCATGCAACTGTAGGGTTTGACAAATTCAAATTAAGTAGGGCAAGTCACTTAATGACAATGACATTGAATTCTCCAGGAAGAGCTGGGTGGTTGAAGTAGAGATAGAATTCTTCTCTCTGACTGCTAAAATTCTCAGATGTCCCTTTAAGGCCTCCAACTGATTGGCTGAGGAGTCTCCCTCATTGCTAAAGGCAATTTCCTCCATTGATTTTAAACATAATCAGCCATAGATGCAATCAACCGACTAAATATTTATATCTAGAAAATACCCTCACAGTAACACTCAGGCCTTTACTTGTTTGATCAAACTACTGAACATCATAACCTAGCCAAGTTGTCAACATGAAATTAAGCACCATAGCCATTATTTCTTATCTATTCTAAAGTATTTTTAGTTTTTCACTGTGTATACTTCCTAAACAATTCACTAGTTTATACTTTTATATCTAATCATTTCAAATATTTTGCAAATTTGATAAAGGAATCCTGATTGGATTGCCTTGAAACAAAAACTATTTTGAGGAATACTATATTTACACTATTTAATTCTCCACTACATATGCACTGTAGTTGTCCCAATTAGAGAAGTTAATATTTACTTTAACAGGTAAAATTTTAGTCCTATGTTCCTATCTCTGCCAATTATGTAATAAATAATTTCTTAGGTGCAGCATATTTTTTAAAAATATTAATATTTTCCTCAGTATATTTTCTTGATTTCTTATAGCATGTTAATAAATATTACCTAGATTACTATGTATATATTTCCCTGTTTTTTTATATTACTACACTTCTGTTTCCAGTATTTAAATATCACAATTTCCAAATATTTCTAGAACTTTAATAACATCATTTGCAGATAATGATAATTTTATTTCCTTCCTTATAGCTATATCTTTTCTAGTGTATTGTTTGCACTTTTAGAAAAAATCCTTGCATATAGTTTTATAGTCTGTGGACCTAACCATGAATTTTCTAGCTAATGAACTCATTTTTTGTCTTCTAATAAAATATCTATTCTGTTAAGGAAGAGGCAGAAACTCTGAATGCTTTGTTTGCAGAGGCAGTTTTATTAAATGTTTTGCTAAGGAAGAGGCAAAACTTTAAATGTTATGCAAAGGCATTAAAGGCAGTTTAATTTAATCAGATTATTTTGTGGTTATGTCAAAGGATTATAACAATTGAGCAATCACAAAAGAAAGTAATCAAAGACATAGGAAAGAATGAAAGTATATACAAACATTCACCAAATCGGGGAAAAATACATCTGAACTCTCACGTGGCTGGGGAGCCCTTTTTCAGCTGATCAGATTCCTGATTCTTAAAACGGTCCCAGGCAGGGCATGGTCTCCAGGTGAGTCTCTGACTGGCAACATAGGGGCCATCCCTTTTAAGGGGTTCCAAACCTCAGAGCTCCAATGAGTCTTGCAACTTGTGAAGAATGACCTCATCAAAAGTAACTGAATCCATCCGGTGGGGTTGGCCAGCCCTCCACAGGAGAGACACGGTGTCTCCAGAGGTCTTAGCTCTATTCTATTTAAGGTGCACTGAACAGGAACGTAACAGTTTTTGGCTTTTAGTTTTACAAGAGATACAAACAAGATGTGTAAATATCAGGTCTGGTGACTTACTCCTTTTAAATATTTGGTTTGGGTAATAGAAGATGGGGTTGCCTGTATAGCAGCATTATAACATTTCAAAGGACAAGTTAATCATTCAGAATTCTAGGCTGAAACAGCAGAGATTATTGATTAGAAAATTTATGAATTCAAAATTCTTAATAATAATTTTCCTATAGTACATCAATATCTATAGATCTCCCTTCTTTAACAAGATAAATTTTAGAATTTTTTTTTAAATTAAGCAGTTGGGATGTTTTCCTATTAGTTTGATATTCCTTTGGGCTAACAGTACCTTAATAATTTTACTGTCTATAGTGTAGCATGGCTTTTTTGCAGCAAAAGTGAACAATTTCAGAAAATGTCCTGTGGTCATGTAAAGGAATGCTAATTCATGTTGTAAGATGCACAGTTCTGAACATATAATATCTAAAATTTCTACGGCCATTTTGGCCTGTCCAAGAGTATACTTAATTTACACTAATTAGGTGGATTAGTTTATATATAACTTTATATGCCATATATATATATATATATATATATATATATATATATATATACGTATTTTTTAAGGAGACACTAGGGATTGAACTAAGTATCTTAAACATGGAAAGGAGGCACTCAACCAACTGAGCTGCACCCATTACCCTATATTCCTTACATTTTATCTGTGCTTTTCTTAGTTATTTTGATGTTCTCTCATCTCCAAAGTATTGTATGTATGTGTTGTGTGTGTTACTTTTTAAAATTTTATATATATTCTTTTCTCTATTGCTGCTATATCATAATATTTTTCTGGAAATAATGAAAACATACTGGTAATTTAACAATTCATATAATCACATTTTTCTCAGGTGGAAAATAAAACAAAAGCAATAAATTCCTCATACATTTATTATGAAAACTTATAGATAAATCCATATCAATTATCCACAATGAAGCCTTGTAAGTATAAGTTCTAAATAAAGGCTAAATAATTTAAGCTATAATCTTAGAGTTTATGTTTTCTACATTTTTTATAGATCAAACCTTAGCATAAAAATCATTCTCAAATTCTACTAATACTCACTTCCAAAGTAAGTAGAAGACAAAATACAATTATCATAGATATTTGGTTCTTTCATTATCAGAATGAAAATGTAATGTGAAGATGCAGATGACATCAATAGATATTTATATCATATGAAATGAGGAACATTATGAGGTTCCAATATATTTAATGCAGTTCAGTTCTCTCATTCTCTATCCATCTCAAAGCTACCACTCTGCTAAGCACAGGAATTTCTACTACTCATGCATTTTGGATTGTGAAAAGCCAAATATAAGAAAATAATGCTGATCACTAGTACATACCACAGCATAACTTCATATTAATTTTTTACTGAGAATTTTGAGACAATCATAACAAAACTATGTTTCAACCATGATATCCTCTAATCCACCTGAATCTATATAAATATATTCTACCATCTCTCCTGTTACTATGTATGAATTGTGACTCAAGAAATGTCTTCTATTTTCAAATTCTTAAGGACATCACTTCATCAGGTTTTCTCTTCTTCCTGAATCATTGAATTTCCCATCTGTCCTAGATCATCACCATCAGTGACCTCATATCTCATCTTAAAATTAAGCAAAACAAAACACAACTTTTAAAAATCCTCACAATGGGGAGTGGATGTGGCTCAAGCAGTTGAGCGCCCACCTCTTACATGGGAGGTCCCAGGTTTGGTTCCCGGTGCTCCCTAAAAAATAAATGAGCAGACAACAAGCAAATAGACAAGGGAACCATCTCAGGGAAGAGGGTAGGGAGAAAAAAAATTTTTACAAAGTCTAACCATTTTCCAGCTACTGTCTCATTTCTGTCGTTCCATTACCTCGTATTCTATTCTTTATGACCCATCTGAGTTAAGAATTTATCTCCATAACATTATTGACATATACTTCCACATCACCAAATGCAATATTCAATTCTCTCATCCTTTGTCGTTCAACTGTCCAAGCCACACTACATATTGATAATCTTTGTTTCCTTCTTAAAATACTTTTTAAACTTCTTATCTTTAAATGCTTTTTCTACACTGATTAATTACAAAGTTATTTTTCCAGCTTCGACCTCTCTAGTCAACAACAAACCGATACTTATAATCAATCAAGAAAAACTGCTGCTCCCCTCTACATAGTTGTCAAAATACATCTCCAACATCACACATCCAAAACCAAATCCACTTCCCCACATATACCTCCCCAAATTACCCAAACATAGCTGATAATTATTCCTGTCTCAATAAATGGAAACATCATCATTTCTGTTCCTCTATCCAAAACTCACTGTCAACCTTCATTCTTCTTATTTTCTCATGACTGCATAACAATCCTTTAATTTATTTGCTTAACTCAGCCTTCAAAATATATCCAGAAACTGGCCAGTTCTCATTTGTGCCAAAATGCCAGTTTTACCAACTGGTCCAACACAGCATTATTTTTGACTATATAATTTCAATAAACTTCTTACTTGATTCAATATAATTGCTCTATGCTAAATAATTCTGTCAGGGGGCTGGCTGTAGCCCAGTTGGTAGGGTGCTGGTTTACCACATGGGAGGTCCCGGGTTTGGTCCCCGGGGCCTCCTTGAATGGGCAGATCACCTGGAGAAGGCAAGCCAATGCTGGCGGGGCATGCTGCTGCGGGCGAGGCACTCTGCCCCGGGCAAAGGCAAGCCCCTGCGAGCAAGGGAGAGCCCCCATGGTCAGGTGGGCCACCGCACCAGTGAGCTGACTCAGCCGGTCGCCCCAGCAGGGGGAGACGAGCAGACACAGAGGAAGGCAAAGAAAAATGAGCACAGCAAGAACAAGCAGAAGGGGGGGGATGTATAATAAATTAAAAATAAATAAATGTTTAAATAACTCTGTCAAAGTGATATTTTTTAGCACATCTCCTTGCTGTTTTTTTTAATACACAAGGAATATTTGTCTCTTACAGGTTATGAATTTGCTATTTCCTTTGCTTGAGTCAGACCCATTCCAGATGTCTTTGACTCACTCACCTATTTCCTTCATATCTCTGCTAAAATGTCACCGCTGCCTTCCAAATAAAAAATAACAACCACACTTTTCAGTAACTCCCCACCTCCAGTGCAGTTTCTAGCTACTATTATGGTTTTATTTTCCCAAAAAGCATTTTAGCACTTGACATATAAGTTATCTGCTGTCTGCTCCAAGAAGGAAAGGATTCTTGTTTGGTGACCAGAAACTGAAAGAGAACATGACATGTGTGTGTGCCCAAAAAATGTGTATTGTCTAAATATTTGAATTAGTACATACTTAGCTTTGAAATAATATTTAGTTTCAAATGCTTAAAAGATACAGAATATAGACCTAGAAATTATTATACTCTGCAGAAATGAATTGAAGGTAATTAAATGGCAATGCCACACCAGGAATTGAATCCTAGATGCTATTAAGGCTTTAGTGGACATCATAAAACTGCCAGAATGTTATTAAGATAAAGCTATAAAGCCCAAGAGTCATGACAGGTAGAGAGATGTCTGGATACATTTTACTTTGCATTTGTTCTTTGAATATGTTGAAAAAGGGTTAATGCAACATGTTACTACCAACAAAATCTCTTGAAAAAGTCCCTGCTCAGAATTTCAGCTTAGACCTAGGATAAGATTGCTCTTGACATGAAACTTGCCTTTTATACATGATGATTGTCTTTCAAATCAAAGATAAATACATTATTAAAAAGTTTTTTTTTTAATTCTGTTTTATCCATTCTTTGATCAGTAAAGAATTTTTCCACTCTGCACATTATCATTCTTTTTTAGAATCCCTATCTATGCCTATTTCATGTAAGCATAAAACCTACTATCATTTTAAGATAAATGTCCTTTTATCTTTTAATTCTATTCTCTATTCTTGAGGGGAGTGCTTTAGCTATCCATTCAATTATGAAAGTCCTCAAAATTTTGCATATGTTATAATGCTTCTATCTGCATGAGTTTTGTTTTAATTTTTATAAGAAATATCTTGAAAGAAGTAATGCATAATATATTATCCAAAACCTGGAAAAAACCTTCAATGATTTTCAGCATCAAAGGTCATTTATTCTTCTGAGAGGCTACTGACCTTTAAGTTAATTTCCTGTTTTATGGATTTTTATAAATTATTTAGTAAGTGTGGATTATGTGTCTTGAAAGAAAACCACATAATTTTAAATTTTTCTCAAAATATTTGGTTAATCATCAGATAAATGGCTATGTAAAAAATCCATATATTTATAATGAATATTTGTGTAGAAATAGTAGGATAAGGAAAAATACTTTTTTTATAATGTTGAATAAAACACTATTTTCACAGATAATCTGTATGGCAAATAAAACTTTAAAATATGTTATGACAGAAATGTTCAGCAAAATTGCAAAATATTCACTAAGCAAATATTAAGAAAGATAAATGGAAGTTAAATATCTGGATTATCTGTACTAGAATTTAATGTCCATACATAAATTACAAGAGCACTCACAACTATAACAAACCTTCATCAATCTTAGCGTACAGAAAGATTTTGGATTTGGAATATCCTCAAAGGCATAATAACCATCAAAAGACATTTTCTGGAAAAAAAATCATTCTTCTCATTCTCTGTTGAGAAATTTAACCTAAATTCATTATTTAATAGTCATTTCAACACACACATAGTTTCCACAAATATATACATGTTTTTGTAAATATCAAATATCAAGCCTATTCAGAGAAAATCAAAGTAACTTTTTTCTTAAAATGCCATTAGTGGTAAAGGCCTAGGGGTGAAGAGTCTGACTATCTTACTTTGCAATTCTAGTTCAGACCCTTAAAGACCTGTATAACCTTTCACCTATCTGGGCTTAAAGTATTTCATCTGTAAAATGACAATAATATTAATATGATGATCTAGGTCAGTTTACTCTAAGATCCATTCATTGAAAATTCCATTTTTGCTCATTGTCACAGAAAACTAAATTTTCTAGACTTTCTTGTCCTCAGGTCTCTGGTAGGTTCAGATAATAGGAGGAAAAGCAGAAAATTAGAGTTCAGGAATAGGCAAGAAGGTGAGCCATTTCTCCTGGTTTGTCTATGCTTCCTCTGGGTTTTCCGTCAGAGACTAAGTTTCCTCCCTGGTCCCAGGTTTTTTCCTAGGCAGATTTGTCATGGTTGATAAAATGGCTCCTCTCCTAGGCTCTGGAACTCTACTTTTACCTATTGTTCCTCTAACTCCTAAGAAAAGGATGGCTCCCTTCTACTGTTAATCATTGCTTTTCATCCCTATCACTTGCTTAGATTCTCAGCTCATATCACCACCTGTGTAACTCATTCTCTGTATTAAAATCAGATGCTTGTAAGATCTAGTATCGTTTTTATTCTATTGTCAGGACCTTAACTGAAACAAAGAACAATCATCTCACAAGAAAAATGGAGCTGACAGTGTTTATAGGTCTGTATGACACAGATTAAATTCTCAATAAATATTTTCTCTGAATGAATAATTACCTTCAGTACAATACTTTAAAATAGTCAGTGATTTCAGAGCAAAATTAATCAGAAGTTGACAAACTAAAAATTAATTTAAGCAAGATCATTCAATAAATACTTTAAAATTATTTACTCTATAACAGAAATATATCTTTGCATGGGAATGAGACAAGGAGGGTAGAGGAGAATTCCTGCCTAAATGAACTTGCATTCAATCTTCTTTGTGGAAAATGATGATTGAAAAAATAGAGAGAAATATCAATACCATATGTAAGATGCTGATAAGTTTTAGAGAAATCTGGAGGCAGGTTGTTTCCTTGAGGTGAAAGCAAGTACATTGCAATGGGTTCGTTTAAACAATGAGCATTTTTGGGCTCATTCGGTTTTGAGGTAAAAAGTCCAGATCAAGGTGAAGCTTTAAGTTTTGGGGCTACCTGTCAGACAACCTTGGTCTTTGGCTTTTCTGTCACATGACAATGTACATGGAAGCCTCTCCTTTCACTCTTGGGTTCCATTGATTTTCAGCTTCTGGCTGCTCCCTCTGTGGCTTTCTTCCTGACTGCCTTTAACTCTTCTTATAAAGGGTTCCAGTAATCCAGATTAAAGCTCAACCTGTTTCATTTGGGCCACACCTTAACTGAAGCAACATCTTGAAGAGACTTTATTTATAATGGGTTTACCTTCACAAGAATAGATTTAATTTAGGAACATGTGTTTCTGTAGGACATAGCTCTAAACGACCACATACATTAAGCATGCCTTGTAGGTAGGTTTTTAGTGAGGTTCCCTCTAAGAAGGAGTCAGTTGAGCAGATCCTGAAGGTAAGTGAGGGAGCAAAACATGGAATATCTACCACACA
Source organism: Chaetophractus vellerosus (assembly GCA_004027955.1). Classification (NCBI taxonomy): domain Eukaryota; kingdom Metazoa; phylum Chordata; class Mammalia; order Cingulata; family Chlamyphoridae; genus Chaetophractus; species Chaetophractus vellerosus. Next base: position 8,426 of record PVKH010022664.1, read on the forward strand.
TTGTTCTTATGAAGATAGAAAAGCCAAGCAAAGTCTCCAAGACAGGAGAAATTTGGAGTTTTCAAGAAGGATCAGGAGGCTTCTGAAGGTAGAGTGATCAAAGCAAAGAGACTGTGATAAAAAATCATTCTCTCTAATATAAAACATTACTTTTATTTTTAAAAAATGAATAACCATTAACTGTATATTTGGATTTAAAGATATGTGTGATGACAGGAGGCCCAATGATGTGAGACTTTGTTTTAGTTTTCTAAAAACTGCTGGGAGCAATATTCCAGAAATGGGTTGGTTTTTACACTGGGGATTTATTAGTTTTTAAAAGCTTAATGTTCTGATGCCATTAAAGTATACAAATCAAAGTATTATCAGATCATGCTTTCTTCCTGAGCTGCAACAGTAGACAATCAAGCCCATAGTGGTGTCCTTTCATCTCTTCCCTTTCCTCCAGGTCTTGCTGCTTCCAGCTTCTGGCTAAAGTGGCTTTCTCTCAGCTTCTGGTTCACAGGGCCATCATTCTCATCTTCTAGGTTCCTCTCTGTCTCTGTAGCTTTATTCTACATATGTGACTTTTTATTCTTCCATTTATAAAGGACTCCAGTAAGAGGATTAAGACCCACCCTGGATCATGAAATCTAATCAAAGACCCTTAACTGAAATGATTCAGTTAAAAAGTCCCACTTACAATAGGTTTGCATGCAAAGAAATGAATTAGCTTTAAGAACAGGATTTTCTGTTCTTAAAATTGGTTATAGGCATGTCTGTCTTGGGGAAAAATTCCCCTCAGGATGTGGATCTGTGAAATTAGAAAACATTATATGCTTCCAATATACAAAAGGACAGTCATAGAATAAACATTCCCATTGCCATAGGGAGAAATTGGAAGGAAAACAGGGGTCACTGGTCTTAAACAGTTCCAAAAACCTGCAGGTACACTCCCTTTGGTTTCAAAGCCTGAGAGTCATCTATAGAACCATGGTTCTCTGTCTTCAGGACCTGATGGACCAGCAGTCCCACATTATCTAAGGCTTATGCAACAGCCATCCTCTCACTCCACCATCATTAAATATTGGGTGAACTCTAAGCCTCACACTCTGAGGACACTGGGATGACAGCTAGACTCTCCCTAATCTCTGGGGCAGAGGCCCAACCTCTTCAGAACAGTGAGGTGTGGGCCAAACTATCCCCAACCCCCTGGGGAATGCACACCATCCTCTCAGAAGTCTGGAGCGGTTACACTCTCCCTGAACAACCAGGCTGAAGCCCCACCTTCTTCCATTTCTGGGGCATACTCACCCTTTCTGCACATATGGGTGAGGTCCCTCTTTTGGCCTAAGAATATGTTTTTAGTCCAGGCCTCATCTACTGTGGTTGTCTTTGAAGTCATTTTTCCTTCGATCTCTCCCTTTTCTTTCCTTTTAATCCAGGTTGGCAGTGTATCTATTCATGCAGAGCTCAAACAAAAAAAACCTGCTGGGTTTTACATGTAGCAAACAGGGGCCCAAGCCATCAGATAGCAAGAATTCCAATCCTGACTTGCAATGAAATGACTGGCTGTTTCCAAGTTCAGTTAAATCCTCCCATGGGGCACTATTTTCTGGGAACTCATTTTCAGAAGTTCAAAATTTCCAAACCATCAATTTCTGGTTTCTTTCTGCCAAGGATTTCAGTTCCAGCTTATCCCTTTACTCTTGCATTTTACCATAAAATGCAAGGAGAAGCCAAACCACTCTTTCTACATTTAGAGTGGAAATCCACTCAGCTAAATATCCAAACTTGTCACTTTCAAATTCTGCCTTCCATCCCATATCAGAACACAATTCTACCAAGTTCTCTGTCACTTTAAAAGAAGAATCACTTTTTTTCTAGTTTGCCATCACACTTCACCATTTCCGTCTAAGGCCTCTTCAGAAATATCTTAAGGATCCATATTTTTACCAAAAGTCTCTTCAGAGCAATCTCAACCTTTTCTAACATGCATTTCACAATTCTTCCAAAATCTTCCCCTTTCCCATTTAAAAGCCCTTTTAACATTTTTTTTGTTATTTGCACAGCAGCCTGTACCCCACTCTCCTGGTACCAATTTCTGTTTTAGTTTTCTTTCAGCTGCTGGGAGCAATATACCAGAAATGGGTTGACTTTTACAGTGGGGATTTATTAGGCTAAAAATTAACAGTTCTGAGGCTGTGAAAGTGTCCAAATCAAGGCATCATCAGCAGATCCTTTCTCCCTGAGCTGCAGCTGTGGATGATCAGGCACTTGGCAACATCTGTTCTTCTCCCCTCTCTCCTCCAAGCCTCTCTGCTTCCAGCTTCTGGATAAAGTGGCTTTCTCTCAACCTTTGTTCTGTTGATTTCAGTTTCTGTCTCCCAGGGCCTTTTCTCTCAACTTCTGGGTTCCTCACAGTCTCTGCAGTTTTTTTTTCTGTGTCTGCAGCTTTTTATTCCTCCAAGTAAAAGCACTCCAGTAAAAGGATTAAGAATCACCCTGGGTCATGCCATCTAATCAAAGGCCCTTAACTGGAGTAATTTAATCAAAAGTTCCCACCTATAATAGGTTTACATGCACAGGAATGGATGAACTTTAAAAACAGAATTTTCTGGGGTCCACAAAATCTTCAAACTTTAAAGCCTTCATAAGTCATGACAGGATTTTAGGATTTACTCTGAGAAGAGGAGCTACTGGAATACTCTGAGCAAAATTGTTATGTCATTTGATCTATGTTTTAACAAACTTACTCCGACTAATGAGTGTATAATTGCCTCTCAGAAACAAGATGAGAAACAGGATGATGATTCATGAAGCTATTACAGTAATCTGAGTGCCTGGCTGGTACCCTGGACTTGACAGGCAGTGTGGGTTATGGCAAAATGTAATCTGATCCATTTGATTGTAAATGTTTGTTAATGCATTGGATATGGGATATGAAAGAAATAGAGGTGTCTCTAAATGTTATATCTCTTGAGTCAAGTTTGATAAGCAAAATAAAGAAACATGCCTATATAAACTATTAATTTTGTTCAGAAATAAAAATTAAAATTCTTAGCTGCAGCAGGAATGCATTACTTTTCCCTAGAAGAATTTAGTTTAGTTATCAGGGAGTTCTGAACAATGGTATGAAATAGTTAAAGTTAATGTTTAATCCTTTAAAAATTAAATTAACAATCATTCTCTCTAATATATAACATTACTTTTAAAAAAATGAAGAACCATTAACTGTATATTTGGATTTAAAGATATGTGGATTTTTTTGTCAGAAGATTTTTGTGGAGAGAGAAAGGAAAATAAGCCTCTCCTTTGTCAATGTCTTTTTGTTTTTCTATTTTTATTTCTTTAGCAATATGTGTTTGTGTGTGCGAATTTTGCATTAAAATATATACATTATACTATAAATAAGTTATAATAAAACTTTGTTAGCTTCCATGCATTTTAAGATGAAGCACTGATAAAAAAAAGTAGAAGGCTTAATTCAGAATCTTCCTCACTCTTGTTTTGTCTGGCAGTATCTCTTGCAACATGTGCACTGCCTTTGTGGCTTCAGTCTTACCTGGAAGCCCCTCAATAGCTCTTGCTATATAGATGCAGCTGACACTTGATAATAGATGCAATGTACTACCAAGGTTCCTCCTTCAAGGCTGAGACACTCAGTCCCTCAACTGCTAAGAGTCTTGGTGGCTGATGGAAAGATTGCACACCTTCTCTTAGGATTATTTATCTCCCATTAATGGTAAATGCAAGTATATATAGGCCAGGCCTCTTTACCTCAACATGGTGCAACTCACAAAGGCCATCTGAGCGACAGCATTCTCTATAGAATCAGCTCAGACAACTGTTGCAATGGCAACAAAGTCCAATTTCCCCAAAAGCACTCCCTAATAACCTCCTGCATGCAAATTTCAGAGACTCAAAGTCTACTTTCTAGGCAACATTACCTAAAACACACTGAATATCTCCTGGTTTTAGATTATGGTAATTTCTTCTCCAGTTGTCCCACCAGCCCTATGGTTGAGCTATTTCTAAACTCTGGATTGCCTCACTAGCTTGCTCAGCTTCTATAACTTCAATTATCTTTGTATTTAATTGTCTGCCTGAAGTAGTTGTGGCCATATTCTATATATCAGCAATGATGGTAAAATACACTAGCCTTGAAATAAACACCCTGATTTCAATGAAGATTGTGGGACCCCAGAGGATAAAGGCAAGGTGGAAGTACTTAACTATCAGAGTCATGATTGGTCCAATATCATAATGGGTAGCAGAATTGGAATGACACGTAGAGTGTTTCAAATTGCAAGAAAGATGGATGTGCCTAATTGATCACAGTGCCCTTGAAATGAATATAAAGTGTTTCTTGATCTATGTAACTGTGGAAAAAACAAACAGACAAGCAAAAAACAAATGAAAGAATTTAGGCCTGCAGGGGTGGGAGGAACCTGACTTTAATCACTACAAGAAGAAATGATGGACTCACATCTGGCTTCCAGACCTCAGTTGGTTTACAGATCCAAAATGCCTTAATTGAGTGGCAGGCTTGGTACACTTGTCAAATGACTATAATTCTTACTCTAAACTTTCCTGAAAGACACTCATGTCTGAAAGCAAAACATCTAGATTTTTTGATGGCTATGAGAAATCTGTCTCTGAGTTGAAACCAAAGCCTGAGCATTTTGAAATCCACTCTGGTCCCTGAGTCAGATTGGGGAGTATGAAGGTCATTTATAAATTGTATTTTGAGTCATCACAAAACAGATGAGGAATGTGTACTTGTAATAGACATACTTGACAGTTGGCAAAATTCCCAAATTTATTTCCTGACCTATAGAGTAAGAAAAATGATGACAGAAAGGGCAAATGAGAGTCCCTAACCTGCCCTTCCTACTGAGATAGCAAGCCAAATTATGTCTTAAATCCTGAGGGTAGAATACAGATAAGCACTACCTTCAAAGACTGCTATATCTTTGTTTGACCCACTTGTTTAGTCAGTACAAAACAGGATCAATCCTGAAAAATAACTATGCATTATTTAAAATGTATTCCAATTGTGGAACATTCTCTGGAACAAATCAACATAGTCTCACTACTTTACTTCAGCTATGATCTGAAAAACTATTTTTTTGTTGTTGTTTTTGGGTTTTTGGTTGGGCTTTTTTGGCTTTTTATGTTTTTTTAATAAAGATTAGATATAATGCATAAAAGCAAAAACAATTGGATACATTCTTATTGTATATTGTAATGTGTTATTTCCAGGTGATCTCAGGTCCATCTCTACTTCATAAAATGATCTGCAGGGAGCATGTTCATCTAGATAATCCAAGAGTAAAAAGAATATTTACTATATTGATAGTAACATGCTAATTTTATATCCTAAATAGGAAGCAGCAGTATCCCATATGTATTTTCATGATATATGTTGGCAAAGTTAGTGGAGATAAACAACAGGAAACTTTAGGAGTGTCTACATCAGTGAAGCTTCCTAAGAATTCAATGGTCTGGGAATATTGGGACACCCCTAGTAAAGTAAAATAAAAGATGCTACATGTCGAACTGCCAATCACCAAGAAAGAAGCACAACACTTAGATGCACTGTTCAGATCCATTTATCAAGAATCCTCTGGGCCC
>PVKH010022665.1:0-14044 GCA_004027955.1 Chaetophractus vellerosus
CCGTTCCATGCTGAAAGTTTGAGGCACTAAAAAACCCGATCTTGTCCAGCCCCTGAGATCTTGCAGGTAACTGTGGTATTAATTGCCCTGGCCCACCTTCCTTTTGGAACCTGACAGCCATTAAGGAAATGATTTGGGAGAAAGTGCTAACATTTTGGAAATAACCAATATAGAGAGTCGTAAAAGAGAGTGCAAAAATAAGTCTCAGAACAATTTTCTTTGGTAGAATAGAGTCAGATACTAAGCAAGGAGTTTGTGTTTGGTGTTTTTCACATGCCTCAGTGGACCCAGTACCGAGGATAAAGAACCTGATGTTTTATAAAGAAAAGGGAAAAATTGCATGAAATGTAAATCAGTGCTTGCAAACAAAAGCTAGAATATGCTGCAGAGTAATACTCTTGACTAACAGAGGGAGAAAAACATAGTAACAAGCACCAAACTTGCTCAAAATTATTATACAGATTATGATTTAATCAGGTCAAGGGCATTTTTACTAATTTCCAAACTGAGTTTTTTTTTTCTTATATGATTGGACTTCATAACTGATTTTCAGTTTAATGCACTTGCAAAAATGTACTTCATACTGTCTTCATTATTTTATTTTCTTGACACTCGAAAAATTAGAGGCAATGGCATCATTTTAAATAAAAAATGTACTTTACTTTTCAACTTTGCAGATTTCTTTTGCACACTCTGAACTTGTGTTTTGTGGAAAACTGTTGACATCCATGAAAGTTCCGTACTCAGCTCCATAAAGAGGGTCAGCATGGCTTAAAACCTACTCAAGGTACAGATCAGACAATTGTACTCTTTGGTAGGATATTGGAAATGAATTCTGAAATGTCTGGAGGTTTTGTTTAGCAAAGAATTGAACAAGAAATCTCTTGGGCCTCCTCTAAGGAGTTTTTCTGAAGAAAATCTTTTGTGTGTGTATAGATGTGACATTTAGAAATGAAAGTCAAACACTAAACCCTTGGTAAGGTTCATATTCTTCTTTATCTGGGTTATTTCATATTCAGAACATCTGAAGAACAAATGGACATAATGTATATTTTAGAAAAAGATCAATACTGGGAGGATAAATTCTTTTATATAATAAAACGAACTATTGGTAACGATTTCTAATGTTCCAATTAATTGTAAGTTAAATTAATAGGTACCATTTATGGAATATTCCCTTTGCTAGCCTCAGGACAACACTGAGTTCCCATGTTAACAGCTCTGATTCAGAGAGGTTAAGTAACTTACAAAAATGCCCTTAAGTCTTCTGTGGAACCAGATGAAATTGCTATTTCTATAAGTCAAAAATGACCAAGTATTACAATAACATATGGCTCAACCTAAATGACAAAGTGAGGCTGTCAACAATAAATACATTTATGGATTTTACCTATATTTATCTTTTATGATTACAGCCTAAAAGTATTATTATTCAACCGTTGGCCTCTAGTCTCACTAATGCCACATATCACATTGAAATAGTGATTTTAATGGTCTTGATAAAGAGATAAAAAATCTCCCTGTATTCTTATATGTCTTCTTTAGTTTAGCTCTTTAATAATTTAAACACTACTTAGATGTTGCCATCTGTTAACTTAGATGTTAACCACTTTATGTGAAGATTCTATTATCCAAATATATTATGATGTAGTAAATAGAAGTATAAAGAAAGACATGATGTATTATTTTATTTTTCCTAATGGAAATTAATCTTTATATAACTTTTATATTATTGCACAATTATGTTAAAGACTTTCTGAGTTGTAAATAGATAACAAATGCTTCATATTAGTATCCATGAAATATTTATACAGTGTTCCAAATGTAAAAATACATCTCTATGTGACCTGCAATATAAACTTTAGTTTAGACACCAAAGAAATATGTATGGAAAATCCAGCCACTGCGATCAGAGAAACTAAGATAAAACATGGCTCCCACCCTCAGGGAGCTAAACAGAAACTTCAGGGTAGAGATTTGCTATAGTTCGTTATCCAAAACCAGAAAACCTGGAACATTTAGAATGGCATGAACATGAAGTTAAATGCTTTTCGAGACAGTGAGTTTTTTGCCACTGGAATTCTTCAGTTTTCATTCATTTTGTTCTTTCAACAAACATCCAAATGAGTATTACTAATTTGTGAGAGCACTATCTTAAATGCCAGTGAAACAAAGGAAAACACAAATTGAGGTGTGATATTTTCCCAGATGGTATTCACATTCTGGAAAAGGCAGCATAAGACTTTGGGAATCGCATAGATTTGGATTCACACAGATTTGAGTTTGAATCTTGATTGCTCCATATATTATCCAAGTGACACTATGCAGTTTTCTTCTGAAAATTTTGTAGCCTTTATGTAAAATGGGAATAGTAATACTTTATAAGGTTGTATAAACCTCTGATCTGATGATTGTAGCTATTGTATGTTGAATGCTTACTATGTGCCAAGCACTAGTTGAGTATCTGTGTGGTTTGTATGTACTATTTTATTTTTTCATCCTCTTAATAACTGTGTTTATAAATGTATATTTGGTGAATGGAAAGTCACACAGATAAACAGAAAACACAGGTTGCTGATATTATAGTGAATGTGACCTCTAATTTTCCTTGTTACTTTGTTTAAGTTTCCTAGGCTCCTCAAGCAAATACTATGAAACAGATTGTGTTAAACAATGAGAATTTATTCACTCATGGTTTGAGGATGAGAAAAAGTCCCAATCAAGGTGTCATCAAGGTGATGCTTTCTTCCTGAAGACTGTGGCATTCTGGGGCTGGCTGCTGGTTATCCTTGGTCCTAAGCTTGTCACATAGCGTAGCATCTTCTTTCTACAGGCAAAATACACTCATTCCATCACAATATCCCAAAAGCCTTAAGTCCTTTCAGACACAATCAGGTAAGGCACAGTTCTCCTCTATGGGCCTGTGAAACCTAGAGAACAAATTATCTGCTTCCTATATACAATGGAGGGACAGGCATAGGATAAACATTTCCAACAGGGATAAATTGGAAGGGAAACAAGGGTCATGGTTCCCAAACAATTCTGGAAACGCAGCAGGGCATACCCCATTAGATTTCAAGTCTGAGAGCCATCTATGGAACGATGTTTTGTCCTCTGGGCCTGATGAAGTGGCAGCCCCACCCCTTCCAGGTGCTTGCCCAGTGCCATGCTCTCCCTGAACACTGGGGTGAAGGCTCCACCCTCTCCAGGCACAGGGACGGTGCCAGGCTCTCCACAAATGGTGGGGCAAAGGCCCCACCCTCTCTGAGCACTGGGGAAGCAGCATTCTTCCTGAACAACAGGGAGACCCAAACGCTTGGATAGACCCACCTTTTCCACACACATGGGTGGGCCTGCTCTCTTGGCCCTAGGAGATATCTTTGGTCCAGATCTTGGCTTTTGTGGTTCTGTCCTTGAAGCCATTCTTCCTTCAATTTATCCATCTCTGTCTCTTTTAGTCCAGGCTAGCAGTGGTCCTGTTCATATAAATCTCACAAAAAATCAATTAATAAAAATTAAAACTTGTCAGTTTTGCATTTGGTTCACAAGGGGCCAATCCATCAGCAGAAGGACCTTCCATAGAGCCTTCCTGGATAACTGTGTATCAAATCCTGACTTCTAGGGACTGATAATGGTTAAACCCTGCTATGGATAGGCTCAGAATTTTCCAAACCATTGCTTTCTCCTCTTTGTGCCCAGGAGTTCAGTTCTCTGTTCATCCCTTCCCTCTCTAATATCACTACAAGCTGCAAAGAGAAACCAGATGGAACATTCCACATTAGCTTGGAAATCCCTAAAACCATTTATTTAGTTCTGGTTACATGGGAATTTCCTCAGCTAAATATTCAGGTTCATCACTCTCAATTTACCATTTTACCTCCATTTTACCAAGTTCTCTGACACTTTTAAACAAGGATTACCTTTCTTCTAGTTTCCAATAACATATTCATTATTTTTTTCTGAGGCCTCATTGAATGTACCTTTGGCGTCAGTATCTACCAACAGTGTCTTCAAAGCAATCTGGGCCTTTCCTATCAAGCAGCTCACAATTCTTCCAGCCTCTACCCATTACCCAATTACGAAGCAATTTTCACAGTTTTGGTATTTGCAGTAGCAGCACCCCCCTCTCCAGGTACCAAAATCCGTTTTAGTTTCCTGGGCTGCGAAAGCAAATACCAAGAAATGAGTAGAGTTAAACAATGGAATTTAGTCACTCCTGGTTTGAGGCTGTGAAAAAGTCCAAATCAAGGCACCATCAAGGTGATGATTTCTGCCTGAAGACTGTGGCATTCTGGGGTTGGCTGTTGTCTATTCTTGGTCCTTAGCTTGTCATATGGCAAGGCACATAGCAGCATCTCCTGGACTTTCCCTTCTCTTCTGGTTTCTGTTGATGTTCACCTTTTTGCTTCCTGTGACTTCTCTGTCTGAATTTCATTCTGCTCACAAGAACTCTAGCCTGATTGTGCTGGGCCATGCCTTAGCTGAAGTAGCCTCATCGAAAGGTCCTATTTACAATGAGTTCACATCCAAGGAATGGACTAAATTTAAGAACATGTTTTTCTGAGTGGCATACAGTTTCAAACCACCACAGACCCCAAGTTTCCATAAAATTTTAACTTGTGATTCAGAATTGATATCAGTTGCTATATTCAGTTTACCAGAGAAAGAACATATATCCAAGAAAGGGTAGGGTAAGAGATATTAACTACTTTAGACTAAAATATACTAAGTAAAAAGACGTCATCAAATATAGGTTATCTGATTGACAACACATAGAGGGTGTGCCCATATGGGGAAAGATAAAAAGTAACAAGGTCAGTTTTACTGTATCATTCAAAATACCATTTTGACTGAATATATATATTTATATATACATATATATTTACTTACATACACACATAATTGATGTGTATAAGAAAGAAGGGAGTAAGGAGAGATACAGAGAGAAGATTTGTATGTGTATGACAGAGAGATAGAAAACACATATAGTCACAGTGCTAGTTACTCTTGTGCTACACAGGGAGAGCCTCCCAACAAAATATCTTCTTGCCATTACAATAGGATCCTGTTTCTTTGCTTGTTTTATTGGAGGAATCAAGGTGTGCAAACTCATATTTAAAAACTACCAATAGCTCAAAGAACAACGGCAGTTAAATATTTAGCATGTCCTAAGCAATGTGTTCTTAACTTTACATATATATCTTCTTGCATGCATTATCTCAGTCATAGCAACAATTACAGTGAGATAAATTCTATTTAAAAACCCAGTATAGAAATTAGGAAATGAAGCTCACAAGGGTCATAGAACTAAGAAGTAATTTAAGCAGGATAAAACAATTAAATGCAGAATCTATCTTAAACAGTAAACAAGCTTTCTGGTTAGATTAGCTGCTTTTAGGCATTTTGAAAAGCTTAATATCAATCTTTTGGCTTCAGATATTGAAAATGAAATTCAGTCCTGAAGTTGTAATGATGGCTGGTCTGAATAGAGCTAACCTGCATTCAAAAGTGCTCATGAAAGGCTCAAAATGTTTTTCATAGCTCCTATTCCATTTGAAATTAGAGCATTAGGGGACTTACTCAAAAACCCAAACTGTACATATAGAATCCACAGTCCAATGTGAGCATTTCTGCTTCTATGCCACAGCAACCCTTTGGGTCTCTTTATATAACTGATGAGGTTGTAAAATAGCCTTGTATATAGCTTTTATAATAAGGCCCCCCAGGAAGACCTCTTAATTTAACCAAAATCTGGGAAATGTTATAGATAGTGAAACTCCATCATATAATTCCAAAAGCTGAAAGTGTAGACTCCAATGGAGAATGCTTTCTATAAAACAATCAAAACTTTCCCAGCAGGTGAAACCATATCTATAAGATAGAAATTTTGCTATCTACCATCTTCCACAACATTCAAATTCTTTCTTCAAATGAAATCTTGCATATGGTTGGCCAATTATTAAAGTAGATGAAGAAAAATAGATCAAGTTGCAACTTTCAATCACTATATTTAATCCCCTCTCAACCCAAATGCATTGCAATGACAGTATTGTATGTATGTGTATATAGTTATATGTAAATGTGTGTCTGTCTATCTATCTGTCTGTCTGTCTACCTCCCTACCTATCTACTTACCTATCTCTATTGATCTACAGTTCTACCTATCTATCAACTATATATCTATGTATATGTTATATATGTATGTGTATGTATCCATAAAACACCCTACAAAACAGGAAAAGCTAACATATTTGAGAAATTCCTGGAGGTATAAAGACATGGGAATGGTTCAAATGATAAGTAAAGCAAAATCAATAACTGAAATACAAACTGGAGGCAACTATTACAAAAGAATTGATACACATGGGGAGAGCCTTACTAGAGCAATTCCAGATAAATTATACTCTAAGAGCAAAGAAAGGATATGCCCTGGAACAAATAGTCAGGATAATTAATGGACTAGCAGATATAAAAATAATGATGCTGATTGAACCCTAACCATTCTCTTGCCTTCTCCTCACAAATTGTGAAGAGCTAAATGAGATATAGAGTATGAATTGGAAAAAACACTAACTCATAATACTCCCAGGCTGTATTAGTCAACCAAAGGGGTGCTGATGCAAAATACCAGAACTTGGTTGGATTTTTATAAAGGGCATTTATTTGGGGTAGAAGCTTACAGTTACTGGGCCATAAAGCATAAGTTTCGTCCCTCACCAAAGTCTGTTGCTATGTGTTGGAGCAAGGCAGCTGCCGACGTTTGCCAAGGTTCAGGCTTCTTGGGTTCCTCTCTCCCCTAGGCTGCATTTCTCTCCAGCTCAGCACCTCCGTTTCCTCCACAAGGTCAGCTGTAGACTATGAGGCTCTCTAGGCTTTACCTCTCTCCGCAAGGCCAGCTGTGAACTCTCAGGGGAACAGCTTGTCTCTATCCCGGGGTCTTCTCTCCTTCCTCACCAAAACTCCAAAATCAAAACTGCTCCAACTCTGTCATTTGCCATGCCTTTTATATTTGATTCCCCACCCACCAAGGGGTGGGGCTCAACGCCCTACTGACGTGGCCCAGTTAACATCCTAATCATAACTTAATCATGCCCAGATTAGCAGACCAGTTTACAAGCATGATCCAATATCTATTTTTGGAATTCATAATTACATCAAACTGCCAAACTGCTACACAGGCTATCAGCATTATAGACACAGGGCATCCATTGCCCATGGTAACTCAGAACAGCAAATAAGGACAAGGATCCACAACTCTTCTGAAAACAAAACACCCACACCCAGTTTCATGTTTCTATTCCCTATAAATATTGGGGGACTGATCTGGGATATAAATTTGTGCTGTAGAACAACACTGCTAAATATTCACTGTCTCAACTGCAAATATGATTGGATAATCTCCAAATACCAAATATTTCAGGAAAACTAAAACCACAAAGAGAGCCAACCCTTAGAATTGGGCACAGGACCCTATACTTTAGAGGGTGCTACCTATCATCTATCCTGCTGAGTATTACCAGTTAGGACCTTCTACAAATCTTTTATCTCATATCCTCAAAACAAAAGGTGAGTATGTCTGAATGCCTAAATGCAGTGCAATTTTATCGGTTTTGCTGCCAATGACAGTGATAGAAATAATTTGAAGTATGAGTATATTTGAGGTATAGAACCACTTATGTACTAGAAAAGACAAATAATTTTCATGTCAATCTTTTCTCTAATATCATGAATGTAATAGAATCTTGCTTAATGAGTGTGTTGCCAAGTATCCTTTTCTTGTTTTTCTTTGTGTTTCAATTTGTGGTTCTAGAGGTACTTACAATTAGCAGGGCAAATACAATATTGTGAGATGAGAAATATATTTTGATGTAACCAATTTATGTTATCCTTAAATTTGGGTATATTTTGGTCTAGCTTTACTATGTGTAGGGCCCAATAATAATTCTTTACATTACCAACTTGCTAGACATTGATGGCCCAAATTGTAAGGTTTTATTTTTATAAAAATAGTTAACATTTAATTAATTTTTATTAAAATTTCTGATGTACTTAAATAATTTTGATTTTTTTTTCAAATATTTACTAAAGGTAATTTGTTTTTGCCTTTGGATTTGAAGAGTTTTTTTTTTTAATTTTTCAGAGAGAAAGTGACTTTTTGAAATATATAGGAAAATAATTTTAATTTTCAATGTTTATAATTATCTTAATTTACATTTTTCATACACATTATTTTTTAAACCAAAATATACAATTGCATTTTAATTTTTAACCAAATGTACGATTGCATTTTAATTTTTAACCATTTAGCTCAGGAGTCAGAAAACTTTTTCTGTAAAAGACAAAATAATTAATATTTTTGGCTTTATGACATATATATGGCCCCTCTTGAATGTTCTCCTATTCTTTCATGCCTTTTAAAAATGCTAAAAACCATTCTTAGTACACAGGCAGTAAAAAAGCAGGCCATAGGTCAATTTGATCAAGTAGCCATAGTTTACTAAGTCCTGTTTTAGATCATCAACATGAATGGAATGCAAGTTATGTGAATATCCTGATTAGAATACAAAATTAGTGGTTCTGTTGAATGTAAACAAATATACTTTATAGAAATATGCATAATAAATTCATGATTTATGTATGTCTACATTGATTACCAATCTAAATATTGCTGGCCCATAAACAGATCACATGCATAATAATAACTAAATATATAGTAGTCTTTGATATTTTACCAACCTTTAGTCACAAAAAAACCTAGTGTTAGAAACACTTTTCAATAACATGTTTCCGAAGGTGTACTTAGTGTCTTAATTTGCCAAGACTGTTGTAACAAATATCACAGCCTGGTTGGCTTAAACAGCAGGAATTTATTGTCAGACTTTTGAAGACTAGAAGTCCAAAATCAAGGTGTCAGCAGCAAGCTTTCTCTGAAGTCTGTAGCATTCTGGTGGTGGCTGGCTGGTTAACACCATCTCTACCTCACATGTCTATGTATCGCCTTCTGTCTCCAACTGTATCCAAATTTCTTTGCTTATAAGGCCTCCAGTCGAATTGGACTATGCCCACCCTGATTTAGTTTGGGCTCATCTTATCTAACAGGGTATTCAAAGATCCTGTCTACAATTGAGTTCATTCATAGGACCTGTGTTTAGGACTTTATCATGTCTTTGTGAGGAAAGAATGTGGAAAATACTTATTTAACAGTTTGTTAGATTGATACATAACAGTTAACTATTTAGCTATATGGTACATGCACCGCCATTTGTATTCTTGTCCTGGGTGTGATGAGTGTTAAGGGAAGACCTGAAGGTAGATCCTGAAGAATTAGTACAGAAGAAGACAGATTCCATAGAGCAAACAAAAAAAACATGAGTCACTGAAGGAGTACAATCAATATTCTCAGAGAAATTTGTAAGTATATCACATCCATAAAACAGGAATAAGCTGCTACAGAAAATAGTCTTGGAAATTATACCTATGATCAACAATATCCAGATTCAAAAAAAATAACAAATGTACTCACAATGTCCTGGCTCTTTAGAACCTGTTTTCACTGAAACAATGTAGGGCGTGTCTCTGTAGTCCCCTAAAACCATTTACTAAGTGCCGGTTACATCAATACTCATGATGCTGCATCATCCATAGTGCTGCCCATGGACGCTGGCTTCTAGGGACTCCAAAGTGGTAAATGTGTTTATTTATGATGACCACAAGTAAAAGTCTTACAGTACGCATGGAAATGTGAATGACAATTCATTATCTGGTCTTCTTAAATTTATTGTTTGGAATTTCATAGTAAAAACAGAATAGCTCATCATCCAACCATGTCTTCTCTTAAACTCTTTGGGTTGTAATCATTGCATTCTTAGAATATAATTTCTTGCCTTCCACATATTGCTACTAGCAAAGAGATAGACAAGGGTCCTGTGGATGGCGCTAGAAGAAAGATTGCATCCACACAAGGAATGTCTGTCTCTCATCTATTAAGGCTTAAGACTGACCTGTGAGAGCACCCTGTGACTGCTTTGATCAGAGGAGGGGAGATCGTGGATCAGAAAGGCCCATTGGCATTGAAGAAAAATGGTCTTCACAATCCTTGGAGGTTATAGGCATGGCCACTTCTAGAAAACTGCCTTATACATAAATGAGATATATCTGAAAGGGCTAGGGCTATTACATTGGGTGCCAGTGGTAGGAGTGCACATAGTAAAGGATACCTATGACCAACTCTGCCACCTTCAATTCATGTACTGGTGAGAGTCAATCAGATGTAGCTTAATCCCAAGTCACATCTTTGCTAATCTCAAGATTTAACAAAGAATCATTGGTAACCCAAAGTCCTGAACTCATCCTATGTCCAATATGAGTGAAAGTCACACTAAATCAGATCTCAGCATCATTCTGGTGGTCCAATTTCATGTAGAACTGTGAAATACTTACTGTTCCAGCCAGTGAGAGAAATCAGCTTTCCAAGGCATCCTTCTGGAACAGAAGCCCAGCCCCATGGTTCTAGGATGACCTCACTGTCTTAGTGGGCCAGGCTGCTTTGAAAAATATGACAAAATAGGTTGGCTTCACAGGAATTTAATGGCTCACAGTTTGGAAGGCTAGAAGTCCAAAGCCAAGGCATCAGCAAGGCCATGCTTTTTCCTGCAAGTCTGTAGCTTTCTGGTGCTGGCTTGCCACAATCTCTGGGGTTCCTTGGCTTGCATCTCTGTCTCCTATCACACAAGGACCTTTCTTTCCTTGTGTCTGCTCTTCTGGTTTCCACTGACTTTTGCTTCTGGCTCCTTCCTGGCCTTCTGTAACTTTTGGCTGCTGGCTTCTTCTCTTTTTATTTTTTTTCAATTTTTAATAATTTTTTTTTTTTTAGGATACGATTACATAAATGTTACACAGAAATTTTAGGGGTACCCATATGCCTCACACCTCCCACAACCTCCCACATATACATCCTTCATCAGTGTGGCACATCACCTGTAATAGATACACACATTTTGGGGCTTTGCCACCAAGCATGGACCACAGTTCAGACTGTAGACCACCCTCTCTCTCACACAGTTCTGCTTGATACATAGTGATATAAAATGGCCTATATCCTCCATTGCAACATCACCCAGGACAATTCCCAAGTCCCGAAAAAGCCCCCGTATTACAACTGCCCTTCCCTCTCCCTGCTCCCAAAGCATCTCACTTGGTGGTGGAGGGGATATCACCATCATAGACTCCTCAGGATTGGGGGGAGAGCTATGGACTAGAGTGGACTTCTTGGTGTCCTGTTATAGACTTGTGATTCACACAATGGAAGAAAATACAAAATTATTTACAGCCAGGGGCCACTGGATGGCTTCTTCTCTTTTTAAAGCCTCCAGTAATATGGATCAAGGCCCACCTTGATTCAGTTGGCTACACCCTAACAAATAATAACATCTTCAAAAAGTCCTAATTATAAATAAATTCCCATTCACTGGACTGTGGATTAAGATTAAGATTGAGGGGGTATATAATTCAATCTACTATACCCACACATGGATTAGGGAGTTGGAAAGCATCCTAGAGGGTAGAAATCAGGACTGGGGCTCATGAAAGTCCTGGTCCTGTTTTGGGGTGATCCACCTAGACAGTCCTGCAGTTCTAGTCAGTCTCAGAAACCAGGAGGGCTTAGAAAATTTTGAGATGGGTACATCTGGCTTCTGGGATCTATATGGAACATTTCCATGCTCAGAGAACCTAAAAGATTTAAAGTAAGGCACTCCAAACTGTGGGACCCTCAGGGGTCTGGGCCAGGGGCAATAGCCTCAGTTGCTTAGGTATAAAGCTGGTAATGCTTTTAGGGAAGTCGTAAAAGTTTTCTGATTCTTTACATAGACTTTGAGTTGGACATTTAAAGCTCTGAACTCATTATTTATCTTTTTTTCCCCTCCAAGTTCTCCAGAAGAAACCAACCAACCCCACCTGTGGTACCACTACTTATATCAGTCAGGGAACTAAGTATTTAGTATAGAATTCATCTCTATAAATGCGGGAGGAGGTAGGCGAATGGCAGTCTGGAAGGGGGGTTAGAAAGAGCAGAGAAACAGTTACTGATGAGTTTTCCTGAAACACTGGCACAGGTGGACAAATCAGGACTTTCAGGAAAAGCAGGTAGGCTAAGTTAAACAATGACCATCTATCAACGTGGAACCGTGAAGGCAGAGGACTAAAGAGATCTATGAGAACTTGCCTCTAAGTAGCCACCATCTCTGCACCCAAGCATCTGGTGTTATGTTGAGAACTCATATTGGTCAGCAGGGCCAGGACTAGCTGAGCTAAGACTAGTTGCACACAGAGTGAAGGAGGGTGAGGAATAGCTGAGGTTAGCCAGGCACTTCTGAGGCTGTGCAGCATCATTTCTGACCACAGTGACTTTCTGAGAATAATGGTGCTGCTTCATCTTTGCCTTCCAAATACTGTGAAGTTCCTCTTTTGACAACTCTAGCCCAGAACGGCAAAGGAAAACTATTCTGGGAAATGTAGTGTCTGCCTTAACTGAGTCAACAAAATATAATCTAGCACATTTGATTCAGGCATAAAATGATGTATTTGTGATCTTTTTGTCATTGTGTTTCCTCTAGATGCTCTTTTGTTTCTGGCTTTTTTTTTGGTGTGGGGGGGGAGATCTTCGGCAACTTTTAGCTGCTATCTTATGCTTGCATAAGAAAAGAAAGAGTTGGTTTCCTTCAGAAATCCCAGGAAAACTTCATTAACCTCTTATGGGCTCCGGTTGGTTTACAGTCTATTTTGTACCAGCTGCTGTGTCCACTGGAATTAAAATTCTGTTTGGTTTAGGCCAATCAGTACCCAATCCTGAAAGTGAAGATAAGGTCAATTCTAGGCAAAGATCAGGTGTGCCAGTATGTTTGTGCAGACAGTTCTGTTCAATGTGAATGGTGCCCTGCCTAAATTTGCTGATAGTGGGAGAGAAGTGGTACTGGTTTCACTAAAGAAGCAGAAGAAAAGTTCTCAGCACTGGAGAGAGATCGAAGTCTTCACATTCAAGAGTGAATTCAGTAGCAAACAAGATTAATGTAAAAATTATATATATGAATACATTTTAATGAAATTTTTTGACTCAAAGGATAGAAATACGACATTTGAAAGGCCAATAAAGGGAAAAACAATTTGCTTAGATAGGTAAGAGGACTAGTTTGTCAGAAGTCCAAACAACTATACTGGATATTAGTAAACAATGAAAAAGAATCTTTAAAATTTTGAGAATTCTAGCCACACTCCCAAACTAAAATTTAAATATGCAGGCAAGGTAAAAAATATATTTGGATAGGCAAGGTCTGAGAAAATCATCATCCATCATTCCACTCAGAAATAATTACCCCAGGATATATTCCATCTAAATGAAATGGATTCAAGAAAGAAGTAAATTTGGGACAAATGAAATAGTGCTGAGAAAAGAAATGAGTTAATTATTTGCAAAATGTAAGGAAAAATTTTGATAACAATTCAGACTCAAAATTTCAGAACCTGTGTTAAATGAGATGCAGAGAATAGATGGATTGCTGAGATTGTGGTGGTTGATTCCAAGTGGTCATGCTACTTCCAGTTTGACTTGATAAAACAGAACAGCGGAGACATCTTATACAGAGCAGGCATTGACTGATTTTCAGCATTACTCCTATAAATTCATTCTTTTCCCTGACAAATCAACTGCCAAAATGGAATTCCTTTAGCTAGCTGTACCATATGGTGGTTGTCCACTTGCTGGTTAAAAGATTATGTCAACTGAGGAGCTGTACAGTGGATATGTATGGAAGTGAACTCCATAATTGAAAATTAGTGTTTTATTATTTCTTAATTCCTTAGTAATTAGTAAGCATTTTATGAGTTGGTAATATATTCCCTTTCAATCTCCTATAGTTGAGTTTTTTTAAGTTTTAGGGTAGTATTAACTTTGATAGTTTTATTCCAATAAAAGATTGACCTTTCCCCCATTTTCTCTTTATTATCTAATAGAACAAGTTTTTAAAGCAAGTGGAAAAATATGTTATAT
>PVKH010022666.1:0-14024 GCA_004027955.1 Chaetophractus vellerosus
GGGCTTAGCTTCTGTTTCCTTCATGAGTTCAGCTGTAGACCATGAGGCTTTCTATGCTTTGTGTCTCTCCACAAGGCCAGCTGTAGACTATTGGGCGAACGGCTCACTCCAACATCAGGACTGCTTCTCAAATTTCCTTCTCCAAATCTCTGCTTCTCTCATCCTGCTTCTCTCAATCCGCTTTTCTCAATCTGCTTCCTCTGCTGCCTCTTATCTAGCCTTTTATACTCACTGACGTGGCAGTTAACGCCTTACTCATAACTTAATCATGCCCAGATGAACAGATTAGTTTACAAACATAATCTAATCTATATTTTTGGAATTCATAATTAAATCAAACTCAAACCATTACAGTGAGGAATAACAGAAAATAAAGATTTATTTTCATGCTCAAAAAAATTAAAATGAGGTTTCCTATTGATTTTGAATTTTCCCTTCCTTTAAAAATATTTAAATTGTGTAATTTTAAAAGAAATTTGCTTGGAGTATGGAGAGGGCCAGTATGGGGCTTTATGCTTGTCTATAAGAATTCTACTCTTAGCATGCTTAATTCTTATAGACAATTTTAACTACTTTTTCTAATTTTAGCTTGATGTCCTCTCTTATTTTAGCTTTTCCAGTAGAGGGTCAATTACCCCTAATAAGGAACTCATTTAAAAATGTGTGTGAATTTTACCAGTTATTACTGACATCTGCATACTATATAACTACACTGGCTAAGACCTCCAAGGAGACTTCCAAAAAGACTGTGGATTGAGAATTCAAATTTTCCTATTCACTGTTGACTCTGCAGCTCAATTTGTGCCACCTTAATTCTTTAAGCCAGAAGTTCTCAAACTTAGTATGCATATGAATAATCTGGGAAGCTTGTTAAATATATGCATTCCTCTTGCTCATCCATAGAGATCCCAATTTAATAGACTTGGTTTTGGATGCAGGTCTGCCTGTTTACCAAGTACCCTGGTGAAACTGATCCAAAGGGTCCTACAACTCCGGTTCTCAACCTTGGTTGCACTTTAGAATAACCGGGGGAGTTGTAAAGAATACTGATGCCTGGCTCCCACCCCAGGGATTCTGATTTAATTGGTCTGGGGTATGGTCTAAGCATTAGGAGTTTTAAAATCTCCCTAGATGATTCTAATGTGCAACCAAGGTTGGAATCAGTGTTCTAGAACCATCTTGTGAGGAATTACAATGCCTTAAAGGAACTGAGCAGAGAAATGCTCAGAGAGAAACCAAGTTTAGGATAAATATAATCCCTGTGAATTTATATTCTCACAACCTTATTGAATTTTTTCATTCAGTCTTTGCTTTATATAACAGAACTATATATCTTGCTATATATATCAAGAACATCTGTCTAATTGAAAGAATAAGGCCAGATGTAAATATTAACTTACTGTTCCTAAAAATGTGGTATCCCTTGTCTATCTGCAGTAGCCAGATAAGGCATTTTCTAAGGCATTTTTATTACCTTGTTATCCTTGATTGGTTGTGGCCTCACAAACAGCAGGCATAACAATAGGTATTTGTGCAGAAGCACACTTCAAATATAGACAAAATACTGAGATTTACACAAGTGCAAAATATTTTAATACTGATTATTTAAATAATAGTAAACCATTCTCACTTTTTTCCTGTTACTTTAAAAAAGAAATTTGGTTGCCAGCAAAACAACAAACTCTGCAGAGGTATATGTTGGACAAATTTTACTAGAAGGTTATATTCATAGAGGTGGGGTGGTAGTTTTTTTGTGTGTTTCTTTTGTTTTGTTTTTGTCTACAGTAAGGTTCACTGTGTTATACAGTCCTATTTTATCTTTTCATTTTTTTTTCTGGTAACATATGTGAGCTAAAGTTTTCCCTTCAACCACGTTCATCTTCATAATTGAGTGCTGTTAATTACATTCAAAATATTGTGCTACCATCACCACCACCCATTTCCAAACATTTAAATCAAACTGAATAGAAATTCTGTACAAATTAAGCATCAACTTCCCATTTTCTAATCCTGATCTATTCCATGGTAACCTATATTCTGGATTCTAACTCTATAAATTTGCTTATTATAATTAGTTCCTATCAGTGAACTAATACACTATTTGTCCTTTTGTGTCTGGCAGATTTCTCTGAGGGTGATGTCCTCTAGGCTTCTGTATATTGTTGCATTCATCAGGACTTTGTTCCTTT
This sequence comes from Chaetophractus vellerosus, assembly GCA_004027955.1. Taxonomy (NCBI): domain Eukaryota; kingdom Metazoa; phylum Chordata; class Mammalia; order Cingulata; family Chlamyphoridae; genus Chaetophractus; species Chaetophractus vellerosus. Next base: position 2,190 of record PVKH010022666.1, read on the forward strand.
TTACGGCTAATAATATTCCATCGTATGTATATACCACATTTGGTTTATGCATTCATCAGTTGATGGACACTTGGGTTACTTCCATCTTTTGGCAATTGTGATTAATGCCTCTATAAACATCAGTGTGCAAATATCTGTCCCTCCTTTCAATTCTTCTAGGTATATACATAGTAGGAGAATTGCCTGATCATGTGGCAATTCTATACTTAGCTGCCTGAGGAACCTGCCAAACTGCCTTCATAGTGGCTACACCATTTTACATTTCCACCAGCAATGAATGAGAGTTCCTATTTCTCCACAATCTAAAGCATTTCATACCCACAGGAATGGATGAGTTAAAAAACACAATCTTTTATATTTTGAGATTCATAAAAGAACTTCAGACTCTCACAGATGGTAATGGGAACTTGGGAGGAGCTGAACAAAATTCAGATTTGGAAAATATTTTGAAGTGGATTACACTATTGTCATAAATATTTGTTTGTTGCTCATGGATTTCATTTACTTAGCTTTTTGCCATAACTTGGGTGGTATTCATGTTGTTATAATTTTTGGTTTGCCATTTATTTTAGCTTTCAACAGCACGATTAGGATAGAATCTAGAATTTTAAAGATAAATGCATATAACATACACATAAGTATGTATATATATAAAATCAATGTATTCTCTGTATAATATTATTTAAGATATAAAAAGTAACTTGATTGATTTTGCTCTCACAATTCCTGATTGGTTTTACAATCATTCCATTGCCCATTAGTTTAGAGAAAGTTAAAGCAACATATCCTTTGGAATTAGTTAGTCTTAGGTATACAGGAGACTTTATTAATTTTATAAGATACATCTGAAACTAGAACATTTCTAAATGAGATTTCTTTTCCACCTGGACCATCTGAAAAAGGCTCTTTTAATAAGCTAAGGAATTGTTCCTGTCTTGTTCTAAGTAAGATGAGTATAGTTTATTTGGATAATGAGGCTGGATTTCTTGGAGGGTTGAGCACTTAACTGTAGAAGAGACCCAAACTTCAATTCCTAGTATCGTCTTAACAAGTAATATCTACTTGTGCTAACGACTATTCTAAGCCTTTATTTCCTCTTCTTTAAAATGGAAATAGCTGGGGCACTTCTCCTACTTTTAGGTCAAGTTTGGGGATTCCCAGGCAATTTCATATATGTGTGAAAGTATTTTGTACAGTTAGAAGTTCTGTACATATTCATAAATTGTCATTTTTATTTCTGTGATTGGTTTGCAAAATACTTCAATTTAATCGTGAAAGAAGAAATTGGTATTGAAATACTCATTTTATCTGAGCTAATCATGCAGCGGAAAGAATGGGAACACCAAAAGCCTCAATTTAAAGAGCAAGGTTTTCTAATTGAGTATGTACACCTCCTCAGTAGTGGGGGGAGGGAGAGAGACCCAGAGAGACGGAGTGAGAGAGAGACTATATGAATGATAGCGTTCCAATTCTCTGCTTACCAACAAAGCTCTTTAAAGAGTTGTCTAAACTCCTGTATGCTCTGTGAATGGGTTAAGACTACATCTAGATTCTCATCTCCTCTTACCACCTTTGCTTCTTTCATAAGGCAAATTGTCAACCCACTATGACATATACTCCTGGTGGTGTGTCTGGCTCTATACTTGTCCCTAATCCATTCTGAAAACAATAGCAGAGCAATCCTCTTAAAATATAAATCTCATTAGGTCATTTTTTTATTTAAAACCCTCCAGTGGCTTCATTGCTCACTTGCAGTAGAATCTAAAGCATTAAAGTGTCAGCAAAGTGTCCTTATATCATCTGTTTCTGGAGATCTCACTGGCCTTACCATCAGCCCTTCTCCAGGGTGCTTATTTCCACTTTGGTCACTTTGTTCTCCTTCTTGTCTCCAAACATGACAATCTTGCTTTCAGGCTGGGATCTTTGCACTTATGTTCATTTACATAGCCCACTCTTCCCTAGATAACCACAAGGCTTTCTCTTCCTTTTGTTTTCTTCTTCTATATTTGAACAAGTGTTAATATTCCACGGTGGCCTTCTCCAGTGTCTCTGGAATATTCTTCTTGAATTAATGGCATTCTGAAACACCTTGCTGCACTGTCTCTTTACTCTCCACCCCTCTTACTCTCCTTATTTTTTTAGCACTCACCACTACCTTATTTGGATATTGCTTTTGTCCTCTAAGATATTGTTTTGTGTTTCCTAAGAGCAGGGACTTCATTTGTTTGCTCTTGCTGTATCTATTATGACTAAACTGTGCCTCGGTCATAATAAGTACTCAATAAATACTTGGTAAATAAATAAATGGAATGAATGGACCATTTGTCTGTTAATCAATTAATCCATAAATACATTATTTCCTAATACCATGTCTCCTATAATGTTGGACCTGTGGAAGTCACAAAAGAACTCTAAAGGTATATACCATTCAAGCAACTTATGGAGGAGGATGGAGGAAAAAAATGGCTTCATCTAATAGGAGCTCTGTAGCCAAATAAGTTTGAGAAAACTACATTATCTCCTCCTTTTGGATACTGTCAATGCTCATAGATTATTGAAGTCTCCAAGGAGCCCTGCAGTTTAAAAAGAATGATTGATAAATAATTTTTAGGTAAGAAATGTGTAAAACCTACTTAAAATTATTCAACTCAATTAACCAGAAGAGATGGGTGTGGGAGTGGCATCAAAAGCTCAGATGGAGCGTTTAATCATTAGGCAAGAGAGAGAAGACATATGAAAACAAAGTGACCTGGAGACACAGGATGTACAGGAGTTATTGTCTAAAGAATGATAAGTACATAGGAGGCAAAGGTGGGGTGGGATTGAAGTTAATGTGCAGGGTTCATTTGTATCTGCACATACACATGTTTTAATGCAAATACAGGCAAGGAGGAACACCCACCACGCACACCTGTCTGCAGGCATTCGTTCAGCCCTTATAATGTCCCCAGAGGTAGTGGTTATATTTTTGTTGACAGGCATGTGGTGCTTTCCTTTGTCTGGGAGATGAACGAGTGATAAGCAGTGTTTTCCATCAAGTTTACCTAGAGAGTCATTTGCCACTTTCTCTACTAGACTCTGTGTCATTATTTGTAGTTTCCAGTCAGCATACTGTTTTTCTTGGAGTCACTTCTCTTCATATTCCCTTTTACCACCTCCGTCTATCATCTGCTGCCTTTTCCCAATTGTGTATGGCTTAATACTGCATCTCTTCAGAGTGAGCTCAAGGCTGTTGTGAGCTACATTCTTACAGCCAAGAGAGTGAACCTTCAAGGGTACTATTGTAAGCCAGAAGCTAAAAGCACTTAGAAAGGAGTGAAACACAAGAGCTACCCTTGTGAAAGAGGCCCTAAGAACCCATAGTCATGCAAAAGAAGTAAGCACAGTAGAAGGTGGTTCTTTCACAGACCAGATGACTGAATATATGGCCTTCTCAGAACTGTGTGGGTTATGTAATTGCTTTCTTTATAGGAAACGATACATCGTTTGGTAGAAGAAAGTTACATGGAAACAATTAAATGCAAAGATCTTGCACTTGTCTTGCCATGTAACTTTTAGATTGTAAAATCCTTAGGCCAAGAGTCTACCTGTATGTTTCTTTTCTTTTCTGCATAGCTACTGGCACGCTTAGGGACATCAGCTCCATAATCTGAACCTCATCTCTTGCCAAAAATCTGGCCCTGACCTAACTTATTTCCTCCCCTACTTTATTTCCCATTTTCCTTTTATATACCAAATGCTTCTGCCGAAGTTAGCCACTTGCCATTCACTCATTGCATTCCATGATTTCCTGCCACACTGTCTTTGCTGATGCACTTTCAGCTGCTCAAGAAGCCCTCTCCTTTCTCTCTCCACCACAATGCCAGGCCCAGATACTCCACGAGCACTTCTACAGCTCCCACCCCTTCCTCAAGCGAAAATGTTCCCTTACTTTCTACCTGGAGTGACATGTCTTCTTTTTATTTTGCATTAATGTGTGTGTTTCTCATCTCCCCAGGTAACTTAAAGCAATTTCTGTCCGAATCATTCTTGATTATCCAATCATAACATAGAATTCTGCTTGCCCATAGAAGGTACTCACAATATATTTGATAAATGAATGAATGAATGAGTAGTAAGAGCTCAGTAAACACTTGTTTATTGTTTGATTTCCAAAATAGAAAGCCATGATGAATTGCGATGGAGATAATTACGATTGTCTTACCTCTTGTACTAGACCTGTTGGGATTACTTGCCTTTTCTTTGCAGGATTGTATGTCTGTTTTACTTACCAATTTATCCATTCTATCTAGCAAGGCCCTGTCACATAGTTGGTGATCAATAAATATTTGTTGAATGAGTGAAGGATGAATGCATGAGGGAAAGGATATCTGTTATCAGGGTATTATTTATACATTTTATATATATTCAAGGAGCACACATTCTTCTTTTCTGAGGTACTGGCATGTACCATGCTATCAGGTAATGAGAGCTATAAATGCTATTTTGCTTGTCTGACAGAGACAAACTTAACATTCAAGTTCAGTAAGTATCCTATTCTAGGTTCCTATTTCAATTATTTTTCCCATTTCTCCATGTGGTTTTGATATCTATTTTTATTTTTAACTATTATAATATGTTTGGTTTTTAATGTAAACTGTTTCAACTGCTTTGTGGAAGAAGCAGGGCATGCATTAAAATTAAATAATTATTTCCAGTTCTTCCCAAATGCCTCTGCATATATAATGAGAAGATCACAGCACAGCATGTACAGCAGAAAAGACAATTCCCTTTTGGCCAGCTTCAGAGTTCCAACTCAGCCTTCTTAGAGGCAGGGCAATTATCTCAAATTTCTAAGGAGCCATGCATAAATGATTCACCATCTTTGAACAGAGCAAACAAGGTAGTCCACTTAGAACTTGATTAGGTATTATTTTGGTAACAATATGGCTAGCATTTTCCAGAATCATTTTCTGTCTTCCTTTAAGATGCAGCTCATTAAGCCTACACTTTATTTGCAACTCCACACATGTGGACTTTTCCCCTAAAATTTACCATGTGCATTTTTCTCAATGAAAGTCACCAGAACATCAGTGTTAATGCATTACTATCAACATTATCCTAAATTATGTAAATGAACTGACATTAGGTGGCTAATTATTATTTATCTCCAGATACACTGGTAGATCTTTTAAATCTGGTTAGATAAGTTCCTGGAATATTGATGACTTTTTCAGTTTTAAAGTCATTTAAGTCATTTAGTATGTTTTTGCGTTGATGGTCTTATATGTTAAAAACTAAACAAATGTGAAATTGTTTTATTTCCTTGAGGTAGTTTAATTTTTAGTGGGCACTATTCTTTTAATTGGAATTTTAAACTCATAGGAACAATAACTTATTTCAATTTCTTTTAAAGGGTCGTTCTTGTAAAAATATAACTGACATGTTAAACTGAGTACATGGTCTTTTTCTTTCCTCTTCAAAACAAGTGAGTTGAAGAATAGTATTTATTGTCAGCTATATTTCTTCTGTAGTTTATGGCCTGCCACTCTCAAATGGCTTAGAGAATATATTTAAAATGAACCTCCAGGTCATTTTCTGTTTTTCAGGGATTTGGACATGATTTGATTTTGTAACTCTTTAAGATTCAAGTATCTTAATTTAGATTCCTTAAGTGTTCTCAAATACGAAACTCAAGAGCCTTCATGGTTTAAAAGAAAATCATCTCACCCCCCACACCCCAAATATTTCCTTTTAAAAAAATCATTGATAATAAGTACATTATTACTGAAAAAGGAAAATTGAGATGTTAGGGAGATCAGAAAGAAGTAAAGCACTAAGTTTACCCTTTTATTATTTATTATGATTTCTTAGATTAAATTACATGTGGACTGGTGGTCCAATGCCTGCCTGGTGAGGTCCAAAGGCTGAGCTGTGCCTGCCTGAAACAGAGTAGTGGCAGGGGACTGCTTTAGGAATGGACTCCACCTCCAGGATGTAGCAGGGAAAGAATGTGTGTGGATTTCCTGTGGGCTAAATATGGACTGTCAAAACTAAGCTGATGTATTATCTTAGAAGAGACTGAGCCCACAAGAAAAGACTGGAAAAGTTAACTTAACTCCCTTCTAAGATAACGGTGGGTCACCAGATAATGGGTGACCAGAGTGGTGGGTCACGGAGGTCACCAATGCCACATTTCAACCCTGCCTTCAAAGAAGACTTTCATTTTTCACTCTGACACTGGGGAGGTCAAAACACAGCTAGGAAGTGGAGGAACAGTTGGAATGAGAGGGGAGAATATGACCCTAATTCCCTTCTCAATAGTTCCCTTAGCACCTGCTAAGAAAAGGACCTTGCCCTGCCCTGGGTCTCTCACTTTAGAGATCCTGCTCTGGCTTTCCTTTGGCATCCCCCCTTCCAATGGGACAAGAGGTCGCTGAGTGCAAGGCAACGTGCCTACCAGGACCCATATTCCCCCTTCTAATCCAAGTTCAAGGAACTCAGAACTCAGACTTCTCTACTCAAATGGTACCCTGCCTACCTCCTGGGCCTCTGTGGGCCCTTCCTCCATATTGTCTCTATATCTGTGTTTGCAGTGGGGTTTCCATAGAGAAGGGTGGGGTTAGAAGCCATTCTTCCCAGTGCTCTTACTTCATTTCTTGGAACTCTGAAGAGTTTTAAATCCAAGCCTAGTCTTCCATATTGTTAGAAAGATATGACAGTAAAATATATTTTATTGAACAATTTACTAACTTTGCAACTTTTAAATATGTAGAGATATAAAGGGATCTTTTGACTCAGACCTGCTTCATCCCCACTACAGTTTTTCCAGCCTGAGTATGGTAGAACTTAGCTGGGGAAGAGAAGTTCCAAATTGCATGTGATTATGGTTGTTCAGATACTACAGGACTGAGCATATTTAAGTAGATAAAATGTAAATGACTATTAACTGAAAGTATGCTAGGGGATTTATTATAATTAACTAAAAACAACCAGGAAAACTACAGAAACTGCTTTGATATTATATTCAAGGTTGGGGAAAAAAAACAAATCTCTAATATTTGGTGAAGGATGTTTTTGTTTTGTCTTAAATCTTATATACTAAGGAACTCTTTTGGTAATGAGGAACCCAATATTCATTTTTTGGTTTTGGTGATTAGTTCTCTTATAATCACCCTATGACCTTACCCTCTGTCACCAACATATAGGTCTTACCTTCTTAAAAATTGCATATGTTAAATTGTATTGATATGTACCACTTATATTGAGTGAAGCACCCTTCTGGGTTTACTTGTCAGCAGGTCACTAGTACAGAGGTTCTGAGGGAAGAGTAGGAGTTCTACAAAGTAGCACACTTTCTGCACAGTATGCCTGCTTATGTTATCTATTTTTATTTAAATTAACCCTCACTAAATCCAAAGATGGCCTCAAAAGATTTCTGCAGAGAAACTTCAGATTGAAGAAAATAGCAGAAGAGAAAATGACAGCAAGTCATTTCTGCTTCTAGTACATGCTAAGCACAAAATGTAATGAGATAAAAGAATGATGTTCCGGATTTCCCTCCACCGTTGTTATTGACGCACTCTCCCAGAGGGAATAGGATGCTTTGAGATATTAGCTAATGATAGTATGAAGCCATCACAATTACAATGATGCTACAAAAAGTATTTATTCAACTTTGCCTCATTTTTAAAAACATATTTTTCTATATACATTGTGTAATATACATAATATATTCATTTAGTGATACTTGCATGTAATTTACAAATTCTTAACTATGTGTTTATTGAAAGTGTATGCCACAATTAAATATTTACTGGCAAGGCTACACAATCAAGAGTTTACAGACCATGGTTAGAAAAGACTAGACAGTATCTAAACTACTTGAAAGAAAAAAAAAGTACAATTACAACATAGGGGTTTATGTAAGCTTGAAATTGTGAGAGTAACCAACAAATGAACAACTTTTATTTATCTTAATCCATTTCCTCTGCTTTTCTGTAATCAGTAAGATACCATTTGTAGTCTGCTTAAAATTATTGAAACAATATAAAACCTCAATCAAAGGGATTTATGAAGCCCTTAGGAGAAGCACCTTTAACAATGTCTGGGTGTTGGCTTTCATACTATGATTCACGATGAGCTCACAAATATACTGTTTATTTACAATGGATAAATTGTCTTAACTTTTTGTTAATGGAAGTTTCTGCTTATTAATTTGTATTGCAGATGGGCAGAAAATGGATCTCTAGAGATGCCTGTGGCTAAAATGTTTCCACTTGGTTGTGCATGTACAGGCAATGGGGATACTATTAAAATATAATAAAAATGTACATTGTTTCTTTTTATTATTTTGTTTCTTCCTATGTTATGGGCACTACAGGGGATGATTTTATGGGTTTTATAATAAATGAGTTTTGGGGGCTATTAAATGACTGTAGATATTTTAGGGGATATAATACCAGTATTAGATCAATACCCTATATATAAAAATGGAACTGAAATGCAAATGCATGGGATGACAGAATTGAGTTCCTTGATGTGATTGATGGTTTCAAAGTTAAGGTAAACACCCTGTTACAGAAAATGAGAAAATTTATCATAAGTACTTTTTCTTTTAAGTAAGGGTTTTACCAATCATTATAAGATAAAGAGTTTCAGGGCATAAAGACCAAATATTTTTAATAGTTGTGTTATTCTGTTTTTAACTATCTAATTTTACCATGTAATTGAGAGATAAAATGCAAATAGGTACAAAGCTTACTTTATAATAAGGTGGTACTATGCATTACATAACTATGGAATGTAAATATATCTTGTATGTGCTGGGAGGGATTTAAAATTATTTTTTAGTAATTGATGTATTTCTGTGTTGATGTTCTGAATCCTCTTTCATTTCCAAGGTACTCTAATTTGTAGCAGAATTTGGGGCATGTTTCTGAGAAAAAACAGGCATACTTAGATATGTAAGAATGCAGCTGAATTTCTGTTTTGCTGGTTGGAAATTGGAGAAATCATTTTCCAGTATTCACTTTAATTGCCTTCATTGCAGATACTATTCTTTAAAATATGAGTGCAGTGTTCACTCTCAGAGTTAAGAAGTAAACTGGTAAAACCCTTACAGTTACTGATTTTTATAAATTGCTGTGTCAAAGTATAGCAACAAGACTAGCAAAATGTTACTTGACTCTGTCCATTATAATTAATAGGCTTATAAACCATTCAGATTTCAACTACATTTACTTTTAGTCACTAGGATATCTGGTGTTACAAATGTATTCTTTTGTTCTTTCTTCATATGTAATGAAGCTTGTTGTACCTAATAGTTGCATCTGATACTATTTTAATACTGTAATTTTATGCAACATGCAATTTCATTGGAGCAATACTTATTTTGTTTGGTACCATATTCTACCTATCATCATCTAGAAAATTTTAGAAACATCCTCCTTTATTTGGCATTGTAGCAGTTTGGTATTGTTTATGAATTCCACAAATAGTTATTGGATTATGTTTGTACTGGTCTCTCAGAGGTATCACTTTTAATTGATTAAATTATGGTTAGGACTTTGATTGAGCCACATCAGTAGGACATTGAGTCCCTGCCCCTTAGTGGGTGGAGACTCACAGAGAAAAGACATGGCAAAGGACAGAGTTTTGAGTTTTGAGCTGGAGCCTGGGAGGTGAACCCACAGGAGAAGAACACAGAGGAATAGAGATGGCTCCTTAGACACGGCAAAAGCCCTGGGGAGAGAGACAGAGTCATTCACCAGTCTATAGCTGGTCTTGTGAAGAGAGCACAGCAGCTGAGCCTGGAGAGAAACAGAGCTCCAGAAAGAGAGGAACCCAAGAAGCCTGAACTCTTAGCAGATGTCGGCAGCCATCGTGACCCTCATGTGACAGTAGACTTTGGTGAGGGAAGTAATTCATGCTTAATGGCCTGGTAACTGTAAGCTTCTACCCCAAATAAATACCCTTTATAAAAGCCAACAGATTTCTGGTATTTTGCATCAGTACCGCTTTGGCTGACTAATACAGGTATCAAAATATGCAATATTCTAAGGCTGAGGTATTGTTTTATTTTATCTCTACTGAATATTTATACATTTCATAACATATATTTATGTTATGCTATTGTTTTTAATTCAAAATACATCTCTATAAGGAGTAATTACAAGGAAAAAGCAAATTTGCCAACAGTTCAGAAGAATTTTAAAAAGTGTGTCACTTTCTTCTATATCATTTTCCCCATACGCTTCCTTATAAAAATCACACAGATTGGCAGTTCTGCCACTGTAAGGCCCACTGAGTTATATTGTGTGGGCAGAATGGAAAGGGTTCTAGAAGTAGATTTTGAGAAAACATAGTAATAGACATTATTTTAAGAATTATGTTTAATGTGGTGAATAAAAACATTCAGGAAAATAGAGTTTGACTAAATGATATGAGAAACTGTATATATACATATTATTTTAAAAAAGTAATATTTGGGTGTCTTATAACCCACAACCCACAAACCCTTACTTCATTTTAATTCCTTATAGCATCTTTGGAATATTATTTACTAGGCTCCTTATTTCTTATCTGGAATGTATGTAAAACTGTTTCAGAATTGGTGATGTGAATAAATTTTCTTACTTCATTTTAAAGAACCAAAGGACTATAAGGAGATTCTTGGAGATTACTTTTCAGGTTTATTATAGAAAGATGCCAAAAGAAATATTCTTAGACATTTATTACAGGATCTGTTATTCTCTCTTTTTCTGAGGAGACTTATAGAAAAAAAACCCTAGATCATGGTTATTTTTATGGCATAAAAATTTGATGACAATGGACCTGGAGAAGGAGGCGGCCCAACTGTGTTTAAATGCTTGCCCTTTTCTCTGACTCGGATATGAGCTGATGGTAGACTGATCTGGTGTCTCAAATTAATATATGTCAGAGGAAGATTTTTTTCTAGTGGGAAGTCTCATGTAGAGACTGAATAAATGATATTCAATTTATTTAAAAATGAGTAACTTCTCCTGAAGCTTTCCTAAACAAATCTCTGGGACCAAGCTGATTACTCTCTCAGGGAATATGCTCTCCTGCAGCTAAACTGAACAGTCAGAATTTGTTTTATTTCTGGGGCTGCCACCCTCCCCTGAGGGCCATCTTTATGTCAAGGGGCTGCTGTGATAAGAGATTGGTTTCCAAATGCTAAGAGAGCTTCTTCATTAGCAACCTTGGAGTAGTCAACATTTTACATTTTACTAGTGGATTTTTTACTTATCTCTAAATATATATATATGAATTTATAAAGAAATAATATGTATACATCAATTTATATTTAACCTTTCAAAGATGGCAAATGGAACATATGTATCACCCCTTTTTATTCAAACTTAATTGAAACGACCAAGAAGATTAAGTAATGCAAAGAAAAATCTAAGTCATTAACACTCTGAAAATAGTGACATGGACGCTTAGCAGCCCAGTGGCTTTTTTGACATTTTTAGAAGAAGGAATATGGGGAGGAATCATGTTGATAGAGAAAGGGACACCATACTCTATGACTCTGATCTGGAAAAGGCTAAAATGGACATAGAGGCTGTTGTCAAAGTGGAAAAAGTCCAAGCTAGGAGTTAGCTGAGACAAAGAAATGAGTGGTGGGCCCAGCTAGATAGCTCAGTGGATAAAGAGCTCGCTGGGAAACCACATGGGAGGCCCTGGGTTCGGTTCCCGGGGACCTCTCCTAGCGGGCAGACCGCCTTGAGAATGGCAAGACGCCATGGGCGGGCCGGAGCCGCCGTGGGCAGGGCAAAAAGCTGCCACGGACAGGCAAAAGCCGCCACGGGCAGGGCAGGTCGCCTGCAA
>PVKH010022667.1:0-14040 GCA_004027955.1 Chaetophractus vellerosus
TTTGCCTGTCCGTGGCAGCTTCCCGCCCTGCCCACGGCGGCTCCGGCCCGCCCACGGCGGCTTGCCATTCTCAAGGCGGTCTGCCCGCTAAGAGAGGTCCCCGGGAACCGAACCCAGGGCCTCCCATGTGGTTTCCCAGCGAGCTCTTCATCCACCGAGCTATCCAGCCGGGCCCTCAGCTGTGTTCTGTGTGGGGAGATCCCACACAAGCTCACCTGTGGAGGGTGAAGGCAGATTGCCTGTCCTGATTACAGTCCTCTCATTAGACGTCTCTAGCCTCAGAAAGATGGGTGGTAGTATTTCAGACAAGTTCAGTAAAGGCTGAGAATTGATGAATCATTGGAATTTAGAAGTGTCCTGATTTTCAACTGGCAGGTACAGGTGAGTGGGCAAGTGTTAAGGGAAACTATGCCAATATCTAGAGCACCAAGAAACCTGACTGTGCAATAATGAGTAATTGTAAAATAATTCTTCTGTTATCTTCTGAGATATCACTGAAAAGACGTATTTAAAGGAAAAGTTTTCTTTGAACTTTGTTCTGTCCATTTTAAAATTTGTGCTTATCAGATTAAAATGAAGTGGTAGGATCTCTTTCCTCCTTTGTATTCAGTTGATTTTTAATAGTGATGAGTGCTAGCCACGTTTGTGACTTTCCATAGCTGTCACTAACAAAACTCTGAAGGAGCAATTCCTAAACTTGAGTAGGCATCAGAATCACTTGGAGGTCTTGTTAAAGATTCAGATTTCTGGACTTCACTCTTGGAGGTTTTGATTAAGTAAGTTGGGGTAGAGCTTGGTAGTGTTTAATAAAAGCATTCTATTTGGATTCTGTTGTAGATGGTCAGAAGACCAACTCTGAGATGCATTGAATGTATAGAACAATGCTTACCTACTTACCAGCTGGCAAATGCTTTGCCTTGCATTGTCAAAGATTGCTTGCTTTGGAGACTTCTGTTTCTCTCCTAGAACGAGCATTTTCTTGTGCTGTGTTGAAACACAGAAACACTCAACCAAATGGGAATCATGACGAGCAATTTCTGTAATTTTATGCAAGGTCAGGTCAAACATTCTATGTTGTCTCTGGTTATGAAATTCAGAAAACACTCTACTTATTCAGCTAGACAGAATAATATTATTTTACATTTGTGTATAGCTGTACAATTAAATAGTATTTTCATTTTCAGTTGATCTTTTTAACAATCTTGTGTGTTTAGTGTTATTATTTCCATTTTACAAATGACAATGTTTAAGGTTGAGAGAAAATGGTAGAATGGTACCCTGTGATGTATTAATAATACCTCAAAATTAGGCAGCGTTTATTATGTGCCAGGGACTATGTTGTACATTCTATTCATTCTTCTTTTGAACCTTTACAAGAACACTATGAGGTAAGTTTTATTATTTCTTTATCATTATCACCAGATTTTTAAAATAATATGCTCTTGGTGAGGTTAAATAATAGTAACTTCTCTAGGTCATATGGCATAGAGCCAAGATTTGAGCTAGGTCATACAATTACCCTACCTTGGGAAGGCAGGTTACATGGATTGATTACAATCCTCCAGTTAGACGTCTCTGTCCTCAGAAGTATGGGTGGTAGTATTTCCAGGCAAGTTATCAGTATATATTACAGCAGGTTGCCAATATACATTACATAAAACCCCACCATAACTCACTGTAGAAAGAAGAACAAAATGTAAGTTGGATCTAATAGGAAGGATAAAAAAGTATAAAAATTAAAAACAAATGAGGGGGCTGGCTCGATAGCCCAGTGGATAGGGACCAGCATACCACATGGGAGGCCTTGGGTTCGGTTCCTGGGGACCTCTCCTAGCGGGCAGACTGCCTTGAGAATGGCAAGCCGCCATGGGCGGGCCAGAGCCGCCGTGGGCAGGGCAAAAAACTGCCACGGACAGGGCAAAAGCCGCCACGGGCAGGGCAGGTAGCCCGCAAATGGAGCGCAGCCAGCCACCCGCGAACTGAAAGCCGACCGTGAATGGAAGCAGCAGCCGCCCACAAGCGGGGAAAGTCGCGCCTGCGCAGTGACCAGTCTCAGCGCGTCCCCACAGCGGGGGTGGGGGTGGGTGGGGGAAGGGGAGATATGTAATAAAATAAATAAATCTTTAAAAAACAAAAAACAAAAAACAAAAAACAAATGAAAGGAAATACAACTGTATGTTTTTAGACTTGATAAAAATAGCATTTCATACTATGCAGTCATTGGGAACAACAAAAGGAGGAAGATGTGTAAGTTGTGGCCTACATATGTTCTGATAGTGTTAGCCATTCTTTTGGGAGAAGGAATAGAGTTTGTCCTGTTGCTATTTGTTATTGAATAGAAATACGTTGTGCTATTTTCCATCTTTCATTTAGGGATAATATTCCCATTACTAATACCTATTGGCATTTGACCTTTCATGCTTATGCCCTTGGCAGTGATTGTCTTTACATCTTTAGTATATAGTATGGCCTTTGTGTTTTAAATCAGAAATTTGCTTTCATCAGATATAACTTTTGTTTTTATGCTAGTGCTTTCCTCCCATTATAGAAAAGTCTCCTTGATGGTGTATTTATCTTGTGATTCTTCGTAAAAAAATCAAGATTAAAATTTTTGGTTTTGATAGTTTTGGTTGTAATCCAAAGATCACTTTCAACATAGAAGACATAACAAAATGAATAAATTTTCTTTGCCCTGAGGACTACTCTGAAATATGGTTCCAAACAAAGTATTTTTGTTCACTAAATTTCACTACAATTCAGTGTGAATTAATGAGCTTTTTATCATGATCTTACCTGACCTATTACTGATGGTGATGAAAATTCCAAGGAATTAATATATTGCCTTGTCTTGACATCTTTCCGTTATCTCTCCACCAAAGTGCATTTAACAACTGTCTGTATCCATCTGACTTTAATATTTAATAGCATATTAATATCTCTTGATTCTGGCAGTTTAGGGGAAATGTGCCAGAAAGGAGCAGCATACAGAACGACCTTGTACTTGAGTTGATTCTATTTTGTATGTTGCCCTACTTGAAAACCATGAGTGTAAGAGCCAGGATTGATCAGTTCAGACCAATATTCTCTAAATGTTTTCCTTTAAGAAAGAACTCTTAAAAATGTCAGAGGCCATGCTTTTTTATGTAGACAGTGAGTCCATGCAGCACTTGCTGCCATCTGGCCTGACAGCAAGGAGTTAAAGAGCAAATGCTGGGTAGAGCCTTAGAGGGGCGTTCAAGAAAATCTTAAGCAGTCAGGTCAGTTTCTTCATTCAAGACATCTTGTGCAGTTCACTTACTTATCCAATTTTTAAAAATATCCATGGAAGTGATATGTAGAGCTGTATGGTTTCCCCCCTCACTCTATCTTATAAGTGGGAGAAAGTCAAGTCTAATTCTCTGTTTTTCTCCTTTAGGTTACTGACTTCAAAAAACATATGGCCTTTTTATCTATCAGTGAAATCCAGGCTGCTTCTTGAGTTTTAGAGTGACTGGTGGAACTGCTTTCTAGATTCTCAGACTTTAGGGACTTAAGCTGAGACATGGGCTGACCTCAGGAATGTACTTCATCATGCCTTTGGGAGTAGTACTGAGCAAAGCAGGTGGGGAAGACAGGATTCCAACTCAGGCAGGAATAAGTAATTGGGTTAGGTAAGAAATGATTCTTTTCCTTCTAGAAGTTGGACATGCTAAGAGGAAAAGATGAGGAAGGAAATGAAGCTAATTTAAGGGAAAAGGTCTAGAATAGAATAATTGAGAACTCTTTATGAAAGAAAACAAGACCTCTTTTGTCTCTTGGTTGAAATGTGTGTTGGGTGTGTAGGAGTTCAGTATGTGATTATGGCACTGATCAGCAACACCAACTACTTAATTAATAATTAGTTAGTGGATAACTTCTGGTACTGTACTACATACAGAACCAAAAGGTTCTAAATATTCTTACGTAAGAACTAAAATGTTCTTATATAAGAGAGATTCTCTGCTTCCAAGGAGTTTTGTAATCTAGCAAGAGAGAGATAAAATGTACATATGGCACAAGTTGAGAGCACTTTCCAAGTAACATATCAAAAATTGAAAAAAAACGTGGTACAAATTGAATACCTAAAAATTGAATGATTATGGGAGTGATGCTAAAGATATGGGGCTAACAGCTTCTTTCTTGAAGGAGCTGAATTTTGAACTTGATCATGAACGAAGAGAGAAACATACATTGGCAGGAAGAAGTGAGGATGGCATTTCAAGTGGGAGGGAAGGCATGTGTGGGGACACAGATTTGGAAATGATGATAAGCAAGTCATATGTGGTGGTTGCCAAGCACACTGACTTGGTCAAGATGCAAGATGGAACTGCCATAACCATGGATAAGTTATTATGAATTTGAATCAATAGATGTTAGGATAGGTTCTTGAATGTGCACAATGTGCTGAAAAGCATGGATATTGATAATTACTTACGCAGCAATATTTAGGATGGATTTGAATAGTACATCTAAAGGTAGGGAGAGTGTAAACTGGGTATAAAGTAATGAGAAATAAAGTCTGCTGAATAGTAAAAAAAAATGAGCTCAGTTTTTGAGATGTTATGTTTCAGGGGTCAGGGGTTAGAGCCTGAGATAACCAGTGAGTAACTGGAGATGGGATCATGGCTGGAAAGGTCAAGTCCTGAACATTGATTTTTTGAGGCATTTGTGCAAGGTGATAGTTCAGTAATGCATGTGGGTTATGTTTCATGGCGGTGAATACTGAGGGAGAAATGTAGAAAGCCAGCTTTTGAACCTCAGGAGCTGTTGCCAGCCAAAGGGGGTGGAGGCTGACAAAAAGAACAGTCAGCAAATGAGACAAAGAGGTAGTAGAAGAACACAGAGAACTCTCAGGGAAACCATGCGAGAAGAAAATTTCACAGTGCTAAATGAAGCATAGAGGTCAAGGAGATTGAAAACTTGAGAAAGCTCTATCAGATTTGCCAAGGGAAAGGTCTTTGGAGACTCAGAAAAAAATGATTCCAGTGAAGTTTCAGTGCAAAAGTGCATCAGGGATTTCTAGGCACTCTGCATGACAAGGGGATTAATGTTTAATAAATAAATCCCTTCTGTAATTGCTTTGGCACATATAACTGCATAGCTGGGTCTTCAGTATTTCAAGGGAAATTATGAGGTCACCACCGAAAGGAATTGAGGCTAAATTTCTCATATTATGTAAACCAGTCAGGTGATTGGGTATACTATGTGGAAGAGAGTGAGTAAGAAACTCTCAAAGCTGACCTGTTGGGCTTACTTGGAGTCACAGGATCATACTGGCTCTGGGAAAAATCTTTGGGAAAATGTGAAACCCAAGCAATGTTTGAAAGCCTTTACACCGGTACAATAACTTGGTGAATGCTAATGGATGAACTTGAAGGTGGAGTATTTTTTGCAAATGTTGAGTTGTGGGAAATAATGAGCATCAAATTATGCTTTACCAAATAACATTAATTTACATGGAAGTGGAGGTACCAAAGAAATTTTGGTCAGGATTGAAACAAAGCTCTAAATTTATGACCTAGAATTAATGTAATACCAAAATAACATAACCATTTTGTACGCAATGACAGGCTAGTTAAATAAATGAAGGTGATGGTCAGGTTAGATATGATAAAGAACTCAAGTTTTAATGGGAAGCAGATACTTTCTCATGACTCCATGTGAGACATTTGTAGAGAGAAGGAAAACTTACTCTTTGATTCATCTTCTATCCAACTAATTAGTGGTATTCTCATTAATTATAAAAACAAAATTATAACATGATCTAACTTATATGTAATCAAATGAAAATGTAGTGCTTCTCTGGTGAGTTAAATATGTGATTTTAGATTTACACTTACTTCACAATAAACAGTTGAGGAGGAATTAAGGTAAGGATGCAATTAAAATATATATATTTTTTGCCTGTATTTTTGTTTATGTTCAGATGTAGTTTCTAGAACTTGGGGGCTAAAAATGGCTTTTGTAATAATTGTAAACATGACTTTAATGTTTCCACAGTTTTCATGTCTCTGCAGTAAAATGTACATTGCCTGAGCTGTTTTTCTGATATAAGATATAGTTTTCCAGTTCTTTATTAAATGTAATTTTGATTGGTGAACTTGAAACTATGTTTAAACTTGAATTGCATGGGATTCCAAGATTTTCATGGTTATCTACTCAAGTTGATACTTTCATGCCAGAATGTGTCTTCTTGATTTTCCCAGAAGCTTCAATACAGAATAGGATGTGTATTGAATCGAGCTAATAATTTTCAAGTCTAGAAACATTTTTTGTAAAATTTACTTACCGGAACTCCACCTTGTTACCAAACAGATTGGAAATGCCATATAGTTGTTACATAAACTTGAAGAATGCAAAATAAATTAGAATAATGGGGAAATGAAGGGGTAAAAAGATAGGAATTAAATGGAGTTGAGAAAGAACAAATGTAAATCATTGAGTAGTTGTGGTCAGATGTCAAATGTGTGTATGACTCACATTTTTTCTTTTAGCTGTTAAAAAGTCCTTGATGTAAAATTGTAAAATAAATAGAAAAATAGATTGACAGAAATAACAAATTTTAAATGAGAATGCAAGGCCAGATTAGGTTTAATTTAATCAAATTAAAAAAAGATAGCATAGCAACAAACATTTATAAATGTAAATAATAATTCGAATATAGAAATTAATTATAATTCTAATTTTTATATTACATCTTTAACTATTGGACATAATAATCTCTAAGAATGAAATTATTGGTTTAGTTATTTAATTTCCATTTAGGCCATAATTTTTTCTAGATAATCAAATTCCTATTTGAGAATTCTTTACCTCCTGTTGAAATGAATTACAGCAGATAACAATTTGCCAATCCATAATTTTATGAGGCAGAAAAACTCAAAATCTTGTTCAACAGTAGTCATGGTAAATCATTATTAATCCAGATAGATGATTTTAATTGAAGAGTGTGAAGGGTTAAAGAAAAATAAATCACATTTGTTTTTAGGTTAATAAAAACAAAATGAACTTGGCAAAATATGAACTTGAAAACAAATCACTTGCTTAGGAGAAGCACAAGTATTCACAACACAATATTCAGAAAGAAATAAAAAGGACCTTGTATAACCCAGTAATTGATACCCTTAACAACATCTTGACTGGAGACTAGTCAAGTTCCCTGAGTTCCACTGAGCTGGTACCATGGGTCCATAGACCAGGGGTTCTCAACCTTTTTTGTTCCATGGACCCCTTTGCCAGTCAGGTGAAATGAATACTACCCTAATTTATTTATTGCATACATTCATAAGTGAAGGAAATGCTAGATTTCAATTAGAGGTCAGAGAAAGCAAAGATAATAAGTTAATTTTTTTTTCAATTCAAGCTCACGGACCCCCTGAAATCTTTCCACGGATCCCTTGGGGGTCCATGGACCGCTGGTTAAGAACCCCTGCCATAGACTGGTGGTGTCATATAACAAAAGCCCTTCTGCAAAATCAACTCAGTAGTGGGGCTTGAGGATCAATTAGATAGTTCTTTTAGTACTTATATTTGGTGTAACTATTTTTCTTTCCATCTGTTGTGTTTTGAACTTTCAAGGCATATGTTACCACTTATGACATACATCTGTCATTTTTAAGGTATGAACACACATGTTGAAAGCATTCATTGTGTGAGCTGGTTTCTTACTGTGAATCAGCAGAAAAGGTAAGCTTTTATAACATCAGTGAAGGGTGAGGTAATTATTACACAGTCAGTCTTTGGAGTCTATGATAAAGAACTTCTGAGGAAAAAGTGAGAGTCTTCAACCCTCTATTGGATATAAGGGAGAACAAAGTCTGATAAAAATTTCCAAAAATATTTTTCATGTTCTCTCAATACCAGGAGTTTATTAGTAACTATTTAAATTATTTCTGGATTTAGGTAGAACATTCTTAAAAATAAACCAAATAAAATAGCAGTAAGATTTCTAATAATTTAAGGGAGAAGCAAATTCTTCCAGTTAATAAAGATACCTTCTGTGAATCTGTCTAGTGCTACAGAGGAACAGATTCCCACTGACAGGTATGAGACACTTCTCCATTCTACAGAATAGCATGTTCATTCTTTTTCTCTTGGCACTTGATTCAGGTTGTTGGAGACCTTGGTAAACTTATCGCGTTAGATCATGGGCTGATGTAAGTTCATGTTTGGCTGTTTTTAAATTGGTTGGGACCTAGCTGGGGGAGAATGTAAGTCTACAGCTGGCCCTGAAAGAGATTAAACATGTTTGAAATG
This sequence comes from Chaetophractus vellerosus, assembly GCA_004027955.1. Classification (NCBI taxonomy): domain Eukaryota; kingdom Metazoa; phylum Chordata; class Mammalia; order Cingulata; family Chlamyphoridae; genus Chaetophractus; species Chaetophractus vellerosus. Next base: position 8,275 of record PVKH010022667.1, read on the forward strand.
TTTTTTGTGGCAGTGGAGTAGGTAGTAATATTTCTTTTGCAATGAATTAGCAAGTGTGCCTCTTAGGAGAGCATTCCTGAACGCATGATGAATCAGAGACTGATTACCTATAGGTTAATAAGTAAGACATGTGGAAATTGCTTGTGAGAGAGATTTTGCCATTAATTATAGAAAATACGTATGCCACTGATTTAAGGTACTTATGACAGGAATCACCCCTCACCAAACTGATTTCTACCTCATTCTTTGTCCTTTTCTTTTAATTTAAACACTTGGGCTTGCTGCCTTGAAAGTAGTTGGCTTCTTCAGCCAATGATATGAAGGAACAAATGCTACCCATAATTGTCATAAATCTATTGTTCATTTTAGAGTTATATTTCATTTAAAACATAAGTCATTAGTCAAAGGGACACAGTTTATTTAGTACTTTTCTCTGCCGAAAATTCAGTCTTATTCCATAAAACAGATTCTTTACAACTCATTGCTTATTTACCTTTCTACCATTTCAAGCATTTTACCATGTTGATATGCTTCTTCAAACCTTAAGATTTTAGGTATGGTTGACTGGGGAAATAACAACTTCAGTGATAGAAGTGGGGAATTCCAGGAATGGAGTTCAGTTCTGTAGGAAGTGATAACTGGAGATGTAGGCAATTGGCGATGAAGACTGAAGTTTAGCAAAATCATGGTTGTAGAAGTGGATTTATAATTTATTCACTTAATTTTACTTTAAATTGCTTTTTTGTTGCAAAAGTAATATGTATTTGTATAAATAAAACATAATTAATATTGCTAAGCTAAAAGAAGAAAATAAAAATCTCAAGGATGACCATTAATTTTGGGGGTATATCCTGTCAAATTTATATATTAAACACATATTTTTCACAAAAATGCTACCACATTTTGAATACAATTTCTATGATCTGCTCTTTTCTCCCAGTAGTATTTCAAGGTCATTATATGATTTTATAACCCAGCATCATTTTTAATGGCCGTTGTACAGATTGAAACATTTTTTAACCATTCCCCTGTTTTTGGATGCTTAGATTATTTCTCATTTTGGTTACCTTGGATCGTACTTTGATGAGCAGATCCATGGTTATTTCCTCAGAATAAATTCCCAATAAGAGGAACTCCTGATTTAAAGGATAAGCAAAACTTTCAACTTCCTATCACACAGTGTCACAATTACCTTCCACAAAGTTTGCATCTGTTTAGCCTACAATCATTGGTATGTGAGAAGGCTTATTAAGATGGCATTCTCTTTAGAGGTGATAGCTGAAGCTTTGCCATCATAATGTAACTTGGAGTGATTGACTGTTTGGCCTAGAGCCTGTAACCTCTTTCTTGGAGGTTGGCACAGTCTTTAGTTCCTGCTCTATTGCATCTGGTGCCATTTTTGGATACGGCTTCTTCTTGAGCTGGGACTCCTTTTCCTTAGAATTTAAAACCGTATTCCTGGATCATTCATGTACTGTGGAAAAGGGAAAACTCCTCTTCTCATCCCCATACCTGCCTTTCCTGCAGTTTCTGCTCTCTCGCAGCCTTTCACTGATTTTCTTGCTCTGCCTAGATATAGAATCATTTTGGATAAGAATCTATCTAGCGTACAAAAACTGAGAACTGTTGCTCTACCTCCCTATACTTAAAAATAGAGAAGACATGTCTTTTGATTCTGGAGGACAAGTTAGACCCTGGGGCTGCAAACACTAGGTATTTATCCAACAACATCTGGACTTGTTCACCTTTGCTTTGTAATATATGGATTCTTTTTTTAAAAAATCTTTTGTTTTTTTGAAATATTTCAAATGTATAGGACAGCTGCAAAAGTAATACAAACCCTATCCAGATAACTTTAACATTCCCCTGTTCCTCCAGATACCCAGATCCACCAATTTTAACATTTTGCCACTTTGCCTTATTCTATCATCTATCTCTGTACCTCTGCATCTATTTATTTTCTGAACATTTGAGAGCAGGTTGCATATATCACACTCTCTGAACATATAATACTTTCATGTACATTCTCTGTGTACAGGATATTCACTTATGTAATCACCATAAGTGCAGTTATCAAGTTCAAGAAATTTAACATTAACATAAAGCTCATATTTTATATTCCATTTTTTCTCATGTCCCAGGAATATCATTTTGAGCATTTTCTCTTTAATTCTTAGATCCTATCCAGTTTCATATATTGCATTTAATGCTCTTAGCTCTAGTGTTTTTTTTTAGAAGATTTTTTTTTTAAATTATACATCCCCCCCTTCTGCTTGTCCTTGCTATGTTCATTTTTCTTTGTGTTCCTCTGTGTCTGCTTGTCTCCCCCTGCTGGGGTGACCCGCCGAGTCAGCTCACCGGTGCGGCGGCCCACCTGCTCGCGGAGGCTCGCCCTTGTTCGTGGGGGCTTGCGGGGGCTTGCAGGGGCTTGCCTTTGCCCACGGGGGCTTTGCCTTTTTGCCCGCGGGGGCTTGCTTTTGCCTGCAGCGGCGTTGGCTTGCCTTCTTGAGGCGGTGTACCTGTTCGAGGCGGCCACGGGGACCGAACCCGGGGCCTCCCATGTGGTAAACCGGCGCCCTACCAACTGGGCTACAGCCGGCCCCTAGTTTTTTTTTAAATTGTGGAAACATATCTATACCATAAATCTTTCCATCCCAATGCCTCCCAATCATACCATTGGGTGGGATTAATCACATTCACAATGTTATAGTACCCTTATCACCATCCGTTAATAGAACTTTCCCTTCACCTGAAACCCTGCACTTATTTTGCATTAACTCATTGCCAGTCTCCCCAGTCAAGTAACCTTTACTCTACTTTCTGTCTCCATGAATTTGTGTATTCTTTGATATTTTCTTTGTGGTTACCATGGGGCTTAAATTTAACATACAAAATCTATAACAATCTCACTTGCTTTGATACCAGCTTAACAACAATAGCATATATTAACTATGTTCCTGTACCCTCCTTTTTGTAGTTCTTGTCACAATTTACATATTTATAGATTATGAGTCTAAAACCATTGATTTATTATTATACTTTATGCATCTGCCTTTAGATCCTGGAGGAAGTAAAAAGTATATTATTGTATCACAAATATAATAATACAGATATTTGTATTTACCTACGACATTATCTTTAACAGATTTTTAGTTCTTTTTGAGCCTGCAGTCAATTATCTAGTGCCTTTTCCTTTAAACCTGTAGAACTCCCTTTAGCATTCTTGTAGGGCTGGTCTAATGGAGACAAATGCTCAGTTCTTGTTTATCTGAAAATGTCTTAATCTCTCCCTCAGGTTTGAAAGACAGTTTTGCGGGTACAGAAATCTTGGTTGGCAATTTTTGTTTTCAGCACTTTAAATATGTCTTCCCACTGCCTTCTTGCCTCCATGGTTTCTTTTTTTTTTTTTTTAAAGATTTTATTTATTTTATTACATATCTCCCCTTCCCCCCGCTGCGGTGATGCGCCGAGAGTGGTCACTGCGCAGGCGCGGCTTTCCCCGCTTGTGGGCGGTCTCTGCGTCCGTCACGGCCGGCGCTTGATCCAGTTCGCGGGTGGCTGGCTGCGCTCCATCCGCGGGCGACCTGCCCTGCCCGTGGCGGCTCTTGCCCTGTCCGTGGTAGCTTCTTGCCCTGCCCACGGCGGCTCCAGCCCGCCGATGGCGGCTTGCCATTCTCAAGGCGGTCTGCCCGCTAGGAGAGGTCCCCGGGAATCGAACCCAGGGCCTCCCATGTGGTATGCCGGCGCCCTATCCACTGGGCTATCGAGCCGGCCCCCCTCCTCCATGGTTTCTGATGAAAAATTGGCACTTAATCTTATTGAGGCTCCCTTGTATGTGACATGTTACTTCTCTCTTGCAGCTTTCAGAATTCTCTCTTTATCTTTGGCATTTGACAGTTTGACCATAACATGATATGGTATGGGTCTATTTGGGTTTATCCTATTGGAGTTCCTTGAGCATCTTGGATGTGTATATTCATGTCTTTCATTAAATTTGGGAAGTTTTCAGCCATTATTATTTTTCATATTCTCTCTCTCTTCTCCTTTAGCAACTCCTACACTGAATATATTGGTATTCTTGATGGTTTTCCACAAGCTGCTTAGGCTGTGTTCATTTTTCTTCATTCTTTCTTCTTTCTGTTCCTCAGACTGGATGATCTCAATTGTCTTATCTTCAAGTTCATTGATTCTTTCTTCTGGCAGCTCCAATCTGCTGTTGAAATCCTCTAGGGAATTTATTTCTGTTACAGTGGTTTTTAGCTCTTTTTGGTTCCTTTTCATAATTCCCATGTCTCTATTGATATTCTCTTTGTGTTCATCTTTTCATTTTCCTGACTTCCTGTCCATGTTTTCCAGCTCTTTGAGCATATTTAGGACCCTTGTTTAAAAGTCTTTATCTGGAATGTCTCAGGTCTGATCCTCTTCATTAAAGGTTTCTAATGCTTTAATCTTCTCTTTTTAATCTTCTGGACCATCACTTCCTGTTTCTTGTATGTTTTGTAATCTTTTGTTGAAGCCTGGAAATTTTGATATTTTAATGTGTTATTACTGGAATTTAGATTCTAAGGTGTCTGTTCCTGAAGCTCTTATCTAGCTAGTGTTATGACAGAGCTTTCTTTGAATGTCAGGAGCTAACAGAAAAAAAAAAAAAAAAGGTTAAAAAGGAACACCTTTCCGTCTTTGTAGATTGACCTGTGTGAGTGCTCTCATTCAGAGCTTATCCATGTAGTCAGTTTATAGAATACCTCCGGGCTAAAACATAGGGGCACTCTGGTCCTATCTGTGCATTTATCTTGTCTGCTCCATTATTTACTCTGCTTGCATGTTTGGCCTAGGAATTCCCCATTTACATGGATACAAATGTCCCATCTTCCCTAGGAAACAGTTTCCTCACAGTCCCAAGTACTGCACTGTGTGTCATACCTCAGGCAGCTGCTTGACTGCTCTACCACAGCACTCTATAGCAGAGCCCTGTGTACCATCTTCTACATGCAAGGCAAGTTCTGGGACAGCAAGCCCCTCAGGCCATCACCAGACATATATGCTCCCAGTATGTGTATGAGGGTTACTGTGCTCCCGCTGGAACTGGGACCAGTACTCACACTGGGAATGTGGGCTGACTCCATGCTGAACTGGTGAGGCGAGGAGAGAGAGGAGAGCCAGGGTGCCAGGAGGTCCTACCACTTTTAAGTGGCCTTTTTCTTGAATGGATGTGTGTCCTGTTACTGTAATACTTTAACTGTTTTCTGGAGCTCTGAAAAAGATACCTCTGCCAGTTCTTGCTGGCTTTCAAAGCTTCTGGGGGTGAGGTGGGGTGGGGTAGACAGAGCCCTGAAGCTTCTCCACAAGTATTCTTTTTAATACCCACTTTAAGGACTGTCAGGGGTTTCTACCTTGATTTTCCTAAGAGAGGAGGCAGTAATAGAACCAAATCCCCTTTCATAATTCTTTAAAAATTGATTGAAGGGGAATATCTTCAAAGATAATCCTGGCTTTTCACTTTGAGAAGAAGCCTTAATGATGTCACTTATTTTAAATTGAGGGTTGTTCATCCATTTCAGCATCTACCTGTCCTGCACATCTGTGGCATAGCATGTATCATTTATTGCTTCTTTCTATGTCTTCAGAGGTCTGACTTGAACCAAATCTTTAGATTTATTTTCATTTTCTTTCTTTATATTATACAAATAAAATTTTAATGTGTTTTCATTTCCATAATTCAAAGACTGTGGAGTAAATAAACAATGTAAAACAGAGTAAATAACG
>PVKH010022668.1:0-14041 GCA_004027955.1 Chaetophractus vellerosus
CAATTCTCTGTGTCTGTTTCCTGCCCTCTCTTTTCATCCTTCTCCTCCTGTCTTCACCAGGATTCGATCCTGGGAACCTCCAATGTGGGAGAGAGGTGTCCTACCACCTGCTCCACCTTAGTTCCTGTTTTTTTCAGTGCGTCTCGTCTTGGCTTTCCCTTGTGTCACTCTCCTGTTACATCATCATCTTGCTGCATGGCCAGGCCAGGCTTGGCGGCGCACCCATGCACAGGGCCTGGGGGGCTCACCCACTTGCGGGGCCTGAACGGCTCACCCGCACAGGGGGCCTAGCGGCCCGTGTGCCTTCTATATTTTTCTTTATTTTTACTGCGAGGTCCCGGGGATCAAACCCAGGTCCCTCCATATGGGAGATGGATGTTCAACTATTTCAGCCACATCACCCCCCCCCCCGCTAAGTTCTTAATGTGCTAAAAAAATTAACCATATGTCATAAGGCAAGGTCCCCCAATTTGAGGTATGCCTTGTATGACGTAAATCTTTTACTGAAAAGATCATTCAGTTTTAAAAAATTTCTTTACATTTTCTGCCCTTGGCTTCAGGCTTATTAAAATCTTCTGTGCACCAGGAATATATAAAGTCTCTTATGGTTTTGCTTTTTTTTTTTTTAAGCACTTAAATCTGTCATCATCTGGAATTTAATTTGGTGTGAGGTCTGAAGTCTCTAGCATTATTATTCCAAAGGTTAGCCAGTTGTCAACATTCCTTAAATCTACTAGTTTGAAACAGCTGCTATTATTATTAACAACATTTATTTTGGGGTCGCTGTGTCCCAGTTCAGTGCTTTACATGAATCTCATCTTCTCATCAATTCTATAAGGATAGGTCCTATTATTGCATTTCTATAGCTTCAGAAGGTTTGCTACAGTTCTATAGCCAGGGTGTATGTAGCACAAGCTGTTCTATATACTCCGTTCCCTTAAATGCAGTTAATACTAGATCCTTAATCATATGCCATAAATATACTGCCATTTACACAATATGTACAACCTTTTAAAACTTTATTCTTTTTGGATTTTCTAGTGTTCATTGATTTGTCTGGATACTCTTCTAACACTCCCACATTGTTTTTATTATTGCTAATTTATAATATGCTTAATATTGGGGAGGAAAAATGCCATTAATTATCTCATCTTTCAAAGAAAGGGCTATTCTCATTTTTTCCAGATGGATTTTTAGAAGTTGTCAAAGGAATTCTAAATCCTGTTGGTATTTTATTTGGAATTGCAACAAAGTTTATAAATTAATTTGGAGAGAATTGTCATCTTTACAACGAAACTTCCTATTCAAGAATCCTTACCATCTATTCTAGTTTTATGTATAGAGGTTACATATTTATATATCAAAATTGTATGATAGGCGCTTATACTGTTCTTTATAGTTTTCACTCATTTCTTGTCAAGTTAATTTTTAGTATTTTAGGACTTGGGGAAAGTACTAAAATGGGGAAAGCTATCATATTTTAATGGGTTATTGTGAATTTATAAAAAAGTGGGTTTTTGTTTCTTGCATAATTTCTTGTAACCAGTCACCCTAGTGAACCTAAATGACTTTCAAATGATTGCTAAGCTTTTTCATTTTATCCATAAATGCATCTTTCTTTTGAATATTCACCTATTTTCTTTCCCTTGTCTTGCATGCTTTGGGCTGTGCAGTGATTAATTAGTGATGAAACCTCTTACCAAGTTTCTCTTTCATACATGAATGCTGCAATATTGACATTTTGGCTTGAGGATAATTCAATATAATAAAAATTAAATTATTGCATATCACATACCTGACAAAGGCCTTGTATTTTAATCTATTGAAATTATTTTGCCTTTAACCTTTTGATGTATGATATTTTATTATTGATCCATCTTTACATTCCTAACATAAATACCAATTAATTATGACATATTATTTATTTTAGTAGATTCTTCTTATGATTTGGTAGCATTTGTTTAGGAATAAATACATCAATTCATGCCTAAGATTTTCCCTTCTTTGTAGATTTTGTAGTAGCTTACCTTCAATTTTAAAGAGTTAATGTTTTTCTTTTCTTTTTTTTTTTAAACAAAGGTCAGAAGACATTTCTTTAAAAAATTAATTTTCCCTGTTATGATGCTCTGTGGACTCCTTGTCATTTCTTCTGACTTTTACTTTGAGTGGTTTAGGAGTTCAAATCTAACAATAAAAACTTTGTGTCCCAAAGGAAAGTATTAGATGGGCAATTGTCTGGGCCATGGGAGACCTAACAGAAAAATTGCAGCAAGCAAAGGTTGAAAGACACAGGGTTTTTTTTGTTTTGTTAGTTAACATGGTTAACTATATTTCAATTAAAATATGGTTGGTATTTTATTGGTACATGATAAATTTAAAGTGATTAATTTATAAAAGTTGCAGATATTACAGATGACACAGGGCTTTTTAATCTGTTGTCCAACCACTCTCACTGGGCTTAAAAAAAAATTCCTATTTCTGGGATGTTTTGAATGCAGTCTGTATTAGGCAGAGGGAAGTACAGAGTGACCTTTCAAGATATTTTAAATTTAAGAGTCTATATTTAGAAAACACTATTTGAGATCTTATAATAAAATTGTGCTTTTAAAGCACCCAACTAAATTAACAGGCCATTCTTCCTTTCCTCCCTTCCCCTCTTTTTTTGGGGGGGGAGAGGGGGATGAGGGGGGGAACCCAAAACATTACTGTGTTCCTCTTGTCAGAGTAATGGCTTATGGAGGCCAAGGGAAAAATAGAGTTTTAGTTCAGGTCCATGTCACAGTATGTTCAGTTCCTCCCTAACTCTTTATCCCTCACTCTTTCACACCTGCCATTTGTTCATCTATGGACTCTGCTCTAAGAAAATACCAAGGTGTTAAATTTGTGGGTCACTGTTTCATAATATAAAATTTATCTTTCCTTTTTTCCTCCCTTTGTAGGATTACTTCATTGACTCCTTATTTCATTTGTGTTTACATGTGACTCTCAAGGAACACAGTTTATAAAAAGTCTTATAAAAAGGAAGCTAGTCTCTGAACAAATATTTATAACCAGGCTTTGTGCCAGGAGGACAGCAGAAGGCCTGACAGACATTGTCCTTTCCCTCATGGAGCTTACAATCAGACAAAAAAGAGACAATTAAATCTTTACAAACCATTGCTAAATAATTACAAGTCGTGAACTATTATGATAGAGAAGTGGGGTAGAGTCATGTGGGAGCAAGTGAAGGGGGTGCCAAATTCTGCCTAGAAGAATCAGGAAAGACTTCCCAAAGGATGTGTAGGAGTCCATTTCAAATGCTGTCTCTTGCTCTTCCCCCTTACAGAATGCTATGTCTAGTGCCTGTGATCTGCGGGGAATTCACCTATTTCTGTTCTCTTTTGGAGGCTTTATCAGCACCTCGGAAATATTAAAATGAAAATACATTGCTACAGTTGATTAATCAAATTGAAGATAACACCATCCCATCTGAATAAAAATTGTTATATAATTCGTTTTAAGAACAATGTATTTTGCCTGATAGAATGAAAAAATTTGGTAAATCACTAGGACATCAGCTTATTTACAGAACCCGTGGAATAGCCAGTGAAGTACATCTGCATAATGTCTTCCATGTACAGTGTGGGAATATCTGAAGGAACACAGTTCTTTTTCTAGCTAAGGTTTGCTTTCTAATAACTAGTCTTTTTAAAAATTCCATATGTTTTCTAACTTAGAATAAAATGAACCTTCGCCACAAAAGCTTTTGTAATTTGGGAAAGTTCCAACTTTAACTGTTAGGTAGAGCCTTTGGAAGACTATGACAAATAGGAATATTCTTCCAAGTTGTTTAATCCCCTGAGATGATTATGGCTGTTCTTTGGCTGGGCGATAGCTTTCAAGTCCGTTAGATTTAAAAACAGATGCTTCTGGGGAAAGTCACTCTTAGTGGCGTCAGGTTACTTAGTGTTTTCATGTGGCTGTATTTTGGCCATCTCCTGATGTCAGAGAATTTGTTCCACAAATCTGGCACTGTGGCCTCCTTAGCTGTTGTCACAAGTATGGCTGAAGGAAATGGAAATGAAGGATGGACTGAAGATTTCTGGTACAGTTGTGTCCCTGAAATAAGCCAGACCATCAGAGCTACATATTTGTATCACAATGCCTTGGATTCCCACTAGAGAAATTCTCGAGTTATGCTTTGGAATTCATTGAGGGACACAGTGGGTCTCTCTGGACTGCACGAATGCTCATTGCCTCCTATGTACAGATCATATCAAGAACATTTTAAAGTTAAATATCAAGAAAATTTTTTTTTCTCCTGGGGAAAATTGCATGGTTCCAAACAAATAGAAGTCTGGAGACACACCCTCTCTCTCTCTGCATTTGGAAAATAGTTTTTCTTTTCTTTTTGTTTTAGCTACTAAGGAATTGTGAGCCAAATATGCACCCCATTTTTAATCATTATGTATGACTTAACTAGCACACTGTGTTTCTCCTGGTCTTCTGTCTCTACTTTAGGCTTAGTCATTTAACAATTAGTATTATAATGCTTACCATATGCCAGGTGCTGTTTTAAGCCCTTTAAACATATTAACTTCTTCATTCCTCTTAAGGGCCCCAAGGACATATGTACTACTATCATCCCTCTATAGATGAGGAAATTGAGGCACAGAGTTGTGAAATGTGGAGTCAGGCTTTAGAATCCTTGTTCATAACCACCAGGCTTTGCTGCCTCTGTAGTGATTCCCATGCAGGGGCAGGTGGAAAAATCTTGACTCAAGGGAAATACACCCCCCCCATTGTGTGTGTGTGTGTTATTATATCATTCCTTTTTTTTTTTTAAGGAGGTACTGGGGATTGAACCCAGGACCTTGTATATGGGAAGCAGGTGCTCACTGAGCTACATCTGCTCCACAACAAGATCTGTTTTTTTTTGTTTGTTTGTTTTGTTTTTAGGAGGTACCGAGGACTGAGCACAGGAACTCTTACATGGGACACAGGCACTCAACCACTGAGCTATATCCACTCCCTACTTATTATGCTAGGCACATATACTACAAATTAAATTAAATCATCAAGGGGCCGACTGGATAGCCCAGTGGATAGGGTGTCGGCATACCACATGGGAGGCCCGGGTCCGGTTCCCGGGGACCTCTCCTAGCGGGCAGACCGCCTTGAGAATGGCAAGCCGCCGTGGGCGGGCCAGAGCCGCCGTGGGCAGGGCAAAAAAGCTGTCACGGGCAGGGCAAAAGCCGCCACGGGCAGGGCAAAAGCCGCCACGGGCAGGGCAGGTCGCCTGCGAATCGAGCGCAGCCAGCCACCCGCGAACTGAAAAGCCTGCCGTGATGGAAGCAGAAGCCGCCCACAAGCGGGGAAAGCCGCGCCTGCGCAGTGACCCAGTCTCGGCGCGTTGCCGCAGCAGGGGGGAGGGGAGATATGTAATAAAATAAATAAATCATTAAAAAAATTAATTAATTAATTAAATCATCAATTTGATGACACTTTTTAAAAAGGGTCTTTCGGCCTTTCCACCCCCATGCACAGCAAACCCATCCCCAAGGTGCAAGGAGAGCCTGCCCCAGCTTCTCACGACCTGCAGGTAAGTAGCCTGCAGGACAGCTCAGGGCTTATTGGCTGGCTCACAGCCGACCAGGGCCTGGCCACCATTTATCTTTCCATGCTGCCTCAGTTGAGCCACTTGTCTCTACCTACACAATACTCATCAGGATAGGTACAAAAAGTTTTTGGACTAGCAGGTATGATTTTGCATTCCACCATTCGCCCTCTTTTACCCAATCTCCTTTTTGACAGTAGTATACATCCTAAGGTCAACCCGATGAACGGTACCATGTTTAGCTATGTAATAGAATAAAACCTATAAGCTGGTGCTATCATTAATATATTAATATCATGTTATCATAATTATCCACAGACTTAAGTGTTAAGCACCCTCAGGTCTAAGTTCAAACCCAAGATCAACAATCTGTTCTGCTTTAATTTGATTTGTCAGTCTCCTCCTCATTCCATGAATAGAAGCCTTAGGCAAAGAGAGCCAAGTTTTCATTATATTGTACTCCCTAAATAAGAATACAATGGCTCCTTGTTTTATAAGCTACTTTAACTTACAGCTTCTTCCAGTTTGGCACTCTTGGTCTGTTTCTACACATCACTGCATGTAGGTACATGAAAAGCATTGGAACTTTGAGATGTATCTTCCTGAGAAATCTGTGTTAGCTCAGTTCTTCATCTAAAGTAACTTAAATCTTGACTTGATGAATAGGTTATTAAATTAATCCTTACTCTTGAATAGCTCAAGCTGGCAGGCACAAAGATCAGCCCATGTGACCACTGGTGAATGTTGATGCTGCAGTCACTGCTACTCCGGGCAGGGACGTGCACAGTTTGGGGATTGCTTTGATTGCATATTTGCAAGCACCTTTAATTTTAAGGGCCACATGACCTCTTGGATCTGTGTACTGTCCTTGAATATGAATGTACAGTTACATCTTATATTACCTTAGTGCTCTAGAAATGTCTGAAATATTGGGAATCACAGAAGGGTTTAAAGTAGGAGAGTAAATTTTAAGAAAGATCAATGTGAAGAATGGGGGAGGGTTGTTACTATAATGCAGGTGGAACAGGATAGGAGCAGGGAGTAGGGTCAAAATAGTGGGGATGGGGTCCAGAGAAAGCTGAAGTAAGGTTCCAAGTGAGATGAGAAAAAAAGTCCAAGGGGGTGAGCATGTTGCACAGAGAATAACATACAGAATCTGAAATGTAAAACTAAGCCACTTACTTCTTGTTATGGGCCTTATTAGAATATAGTATCTTTGATCAGTTGGAATTTATTCAATCTCTACACAGCATTTCAGATACTTTTGTTCTTTTTTTAAGAACAGCTTTATTGAGATATAACTTGGAGACTATATAAGTCACCCATTTAAAAGTATAAAACTCAGTGTTTTGGTTTTAGTTATAGGGTTGTGCAACCATCACTACTAATTTTAGAATATTTTCATCACCCCAAAAAAGAAATCCAATACCCATTCGTAGTCATTCCCTAGCCCCCTCTTCCCTCAGCCACTGGCTACAACTAGTCTACTTTATGTTTCTCTAGATTTGCCTATTCTGGACATTTCATAATAATAGAATCATACAATATGTGGTCTTTTGTGACTGGCTTCTTTCACTTAGCATAATTTTGTCAAGGTTCATCCATTTTCTAGCATGAATTTTGAGCATTGCCCATTTTTTGGTTACTAGCTATTATGCTTCTATGAACATTGGTGTACAAGTTTTTATGTTGATGTAGTGTTTTCATTTCTCTTGGGCATATTCCTAAGTAGTGACACATTTGTTGAGTCTCTACCAAGAGCTGACTATCTTTGGTGAAAGTGGGATCTCCATTTAGAATCAATTTGTGGTTGCAGATGGATATATATCTTGTAATTGTTAAAAATACATTTTAGTGAAATTTGTTACGTGGTTGAATGATACATATATCAACTACCAAATCATACACACACACATGTATACCTGTATATATATGCAAGGTTTGGTAATCTCAATCTGAACTCTTCAGATATTCCTATGGAGGCCCTATGAACTGTAGACCTCTCAACAATGCTGTATCACTTATTTTCACCCACAAGTCAAATGTCAGCTACTTAAAAACCCATTAAAAGATTGCAGCAGCTGTACATATTTTAAAGAGAATTGTCCATCATTTTGCTTGAAGGTCACAGACTGTACACACATTAGTGTGAGTCTTTGATTCTTTAGATTGGCCTGTATGGACACAGTCTATCTGCCTCACCTACAAAGCCCTGCTTGACCTGGCCTCTGCCACTTCTGCTACTTCCTCTTCACTCCTCTTTTCCTAGACCACAATACTCCAGCAGTACTTACTGCCGGCTCTTTCCGTGTCAGGACCTTTGATACTACTGCTCTCTCTGCCTGGAGTACTCTTGCCTCTTCTCTGGCTGGCCACCTCTTATTGTTTAAGTCTTAACTTAAATTTCGTCCCCTAGAGAGGCCTTTCCTGGCCATTTGCTCTAAATCTGCCACTCCAGCCTTGCTCTGATTCTGACTTCTCTGAATGGCATCTGTCACAATCTAGTTTATTTATTTGTTTGTTCTCACACTAGAATATAGGCATCATGAAGGAAGGGAATCTGCCTTCCTGCACTTCTCCATCTCCAACACCAAAACAGGGTGTGGCTGGTGTTAAGTAAATATTTGGGGAATGAATGGCAGAGCCTCTCTTCTCCTTCTACCTGTACCTGTTAGAGCCGGTGTCTTCCTGGTGATTCTTCCAAAACAGCAGTATCAGAGAGCTCGTCATTCCATCCCCATCCCAGAAAACCAACAGTGCAGAGCAACAAAGCGCCATTCTTATTTTGACCTCTGGCTTTCCCCTCCTGTCCTTAGAGCTGTCATCCTCTGCCCTTACACCACTCTGCTCAGAAAGGATCTGCCAGGCCACTTGGAGCATTGACCGCTGGAAGGTCCAAGGTGGCATTCACTGTGCTGACACCTGCAGACGGTAGGTTTGGTGCTCCCAGATGCTAACCATCAGTATAGTTTGCATCAGCTGAAGGTGGTCTGTCTACCAGTCATCCTGCAGTTTCTCTGCTATCTTCCCTTTTCCAGTTGAGACATTTCATAAATGTCATAACTCTGAGAACCTTTATTTTGTCATCAGAAGACTCTCAGATTTCAGACTGTTTCAGGTATGAAGAAGCTTCCTCACCCATTGGGTCGTTGTCTTAAATGACAGCAATGGAAATAGAGGTAACATCAAAGCTTCCTAACCTCTTCGGATTAGGAAAGAGAGTGCCAAGGGAGAACATTCAGGAATGGCCTTAACCATGCCTTAAGAAAAGTATTTAAGATTCATTAAAAGTCTCTAAAGAAATATCAGTCAACCACACACCTCTTCAGCAAAGTCACTGAAATTATTGCTAGCAAAGTTATTCTGCTTTTATAGTTATTTAAACCCCATGGTTAAAGGACTGTGGTACTTAGTTCCATTCTGTGCCCATTGAGCAGAAAGGAATTTTCACTTTTGTGATTGACATTAAATGACTCAATTTACTGCCTAGACTAATTTGAATTTAATTACAAGAATAATTTAATTCTTAAAAATAAAAACAGCAGTTGCATTTTTAATGGAAAAGGTTTTTCTCTTTCCCTGTACAGCTATGGGCACCTTACTGCCAGGGACTCATTTGACTCTTATGATGGCCATTTTTATTTCATCATTACTAATTAGTGTGGTGGTTGCCAAAAAGGCTTCAGTCCTAGGATGGACCGAGGGTCTCCTTGTTAATTAAAAATAATTTTTTATTACTGTTTAAGATGCGTGGTTCAATACAGCATACTACAGGCTTGATTACAATTCTAGGAATGTTGCTAGGATTTGAATGACTATATTAGCCTGATAACTAGGATTGACAACAACTTCCATATATTTGATATGACTGATACCTTTCACTTTGTCTGGTAGTGTCTGTCCGTTTGATACTGGTTGAAGAAAATAATTCATTCATTCAACAAATATGAATGCTTTCTGTATACCAGGCACTGTTCTGGGTATTGTGAATTTAGCAGTGAACAAAACAATATTCCTGCTTTCATGGAGTTTTTTAAAAAACTCCCAAATATCTTCAACAAACAAATTGGAGAACGGAAGAACAGAACTTTACTCACTGTCTGGTGGTCTGGGGAAACTGAAGATGGCAGACCAAACACAAGGAAATAGGGAGGGAGATGGAACTTGATTTGGAAAATAAGATAAAAGTAGTTTTATGACCATATGCTCTAATTTAATCATCATCAACCTTTATATGCTTTTTTTTTTTTTTTTTTTGAGGTACTGGGGATTGAACCTGAGACCTGGTACATGCAAAGCAGGCACTTAGCCACTGAGCTATACTCCCCTCCTCTGTATGCATGTTTTTAAAATGGCACCAGGTTCTTATAACTTGGGCTTGGAAAAGAATTACTTTTTGAATATACCATATTTATATATATTTCCCAGGTACACATTAAAAGCTACAAAGAAAGTAAAAATAGTATAGGAAAAGGTCTCCATGTCACTTTTGTCCTCCATCTGCTCAGAGTGTATCTTCACCATCCCTTCCTAGCCACTGTTGTCCTTTTCTAATTCATCCTTCCAGATTTTTTTTGTGCATAAACAAATATGAATATGAATATGAATTCTTATTTGTCTCCTATGATTATATAAAAGATACATACTATACTACTCCTACAATGTATTTTTTTTTCCTGACAGTGTATCTAGGAGGGTTTAACAAATCAGTACTCAGAGAGCTTTCTCATTCTTTCTTTTTTTTTTTTAAAGCAGTTACAGAGTAGTCCATTGTATGGATGTACCATAATTTAATTAGTGAACTATTGATGGACATTTGGGTTGTGGCCAATGATTTGCTAGTAAACAATGCTGCAATAAATAACTTTATACTAGGTGATTTTGCATGTATGCAATTATGTCTCTAAATTTGGAAAAAGTAAAATTGCAGTTCATAAAGGTGGATATATAATTTTGGTAGATATCATCAAATTGCCTTCCAGAGGGTTTTTTTTTCCCTTATATACCTACCAGAAACTGGTGAGAGTACCTGTTTTCAGGGTCTGAATTTTTGCCAATCTGTCAGTTTAAATGGTTTCTGAGTAGTTATATTTTAGGAATATCATATAGTCAGAATTGTCAGCAACATTTAAAAATTTTAGAAATAAGGGAGTAATATGTTTTACTTATGTGCCAGTAGGTTGAAGCCTATTGACATCAGTTCTCTCACTAGATCCTCATTCATGTACCTTTGGGGAAGTTAGGAGTGGTGTTGGGTCCATTTTTACAGGGGAATAAACTGAGTCAGCTCATAGCAATTAAGTAAACTTCAAAATCAGGTTATATAATCAGCTCAGAAAAGGAATCAGGGCTAGAACTCAGTTTGTTTTGTTTTTTACTATTTGTGTTGAGGGAGAGTAATTTTTAACTAAAGACATATTAGATCTTCTATTTAATTTAAGGCAATTTTTACATTGTTAAAATGCTACATTTTAAATACTATAAAAATGACAGGCTAAAAGTCACAAGATGTGTTTGGGTGACCTTGTGCTTTAGCAAAATGTTTCTGATATAGTTTTGTCCCATATTAGATCACTGAAATAGGCCAGTGTACAATAAAGTGTTAACATCAGGACTGAGAATGCTATCCTCAGAAAAACCTGCTTTCAAGGTTGGTCCTTGGCAGACATCTGGGAACTTTGATTTCAGGAGTTCCATGGTAAGAGTGGTATACTGTGCCTAAATTGTTTGTGCAAATAATATGGTTTATGCTGAACTCTTACTTTCCTTTTGAGAGTCTATATTTTGGTACATGCCAGACAAAGTATGCTTATGTGACCAGTCCCAATAAAAACCCTGGGCATCAAGTCTCTAATGAGCTTCTTTGGTAGACTTTCATACATATTGCCACAACTAGTTGCTGGAAGAGTTAAGTGCATCTTGTGCGACTCCACAGGGAGAAGACTCTTAGCAGCTTGCACTTGGTTTCCTCTAGACTTTGCACCACTTGCCTTTTTACTTTGTTGATTTTGCTTTGTGTCCTTCTGCTGTAATAAATCATAGCCATGAGAACATGCTGAGTTCTGTGAGTGCTCCTGGTGAATCATCAAACCTGGAGGTGGCCTTGGCAATGTCCAATACAGTCAGCTTTGCAAAGACTTTAATATTCTGTCTGTATTATCAGTAGTGAGTGACTCACATTTTTAACATGAAATTCATTGATCTTTGGTATTATGACTTGACAGTAGTCTTTGATCTGTTGTAAAATGTGTAATCCTTCAAATTTCTAAACAGTGATTTAGGATTACATCTAACAGATGGAGGCAGCTAGAAGGGTGCTGGGTATTGGATGGTTTTACACTTCATTGTTGAAGCCACATGACTGGTCTTTGGTCCTCTCAATGTCTGTATATAGATATATGGCCTTGAAAGCTTCTTGCTTTAATTTTCTATACTTTGATGATTAGATGAATAGATTTAGTCACATTACTTTGGATTTTGGATTTGAACAGAATTTTACTTAGGCAGTTTTGAAATTTTAAAAATACAAAATTAAATATTGATTAAACATTAAACATATATATTTTTAAACTACATTCCCTAAAGATATTAGTTGGCTCCTAAAGTAAGGGTTTGTTTTTATATGGTTTAAAAGCATTGAATATAGTCCAGAACAATGGTTCTTGAGGCTCAGGGTTGACTGATATATATAATAACTAACATTGAGTGATATTTGCTGCCCCTGTTACAGATTTACCTTTGAATTTAGAAATGATCTGGTTATTTTCTGCTGAGGATAAAAAGTGCCCATATCTTTGACTTCGAAGTGTTAGGAACCATAAGTGGGATCCTTACAAAACACAAAACTGAGCATATCACTCCCAATCCTCAGGGCAGAATTCAAACATTGCAAGACCTTAACAGGCTCTTCAACAGTCAGCCTTTCTCCATTTCAGTCAAGCTGACTTTCCTTCTCTTCCTCATATATGCCGGTCACTCTCTTCCTTGCTTCTTAGGAGCCTTTGTAAATACTATTCCTTCTGCCTTAAATAATCCCATTCCCAACTTGCCCAACTCCTCTTCATCCTTCAGATCTGAGTTTGGAGGCCATTTCTTCCAGGCACTTCCCTGAACTTCCTTTACAATGAGTTCCTAGAGAGTCTTGAACTTTCAATTGTCACAAAATTTTTACTTCCTATATTATAATTATTTATTTTTCCAACTAGACTGTGAGCTCCATGAGGTCAGGGACAAGGTCTGTCCTGTTCATCTGGCCATAATAGACATTCAAATATATAAATGAAAGTTAAATAAGGTTTCAAGGCTCTCTCTGCCTAGACAAGCCCGCACCAAACCTTGGTGTGTATTTCTGTCTTTCTCTCCCATTTCTCAGCAAGCTCTGTTCTTTCCCCCATTTCCCAAGTAAATTCTTTTTACTGGCCTAACTAACTAACTAAATAAATAAATAAATAAATAAGGTTTCAAAAGGTGAGACAGAATTAGTGGTAATTCTGCACACAAATGCAATAAAACTGTGCTTGCTGTCATAGACAGTGGATTTTCCCACTTAATTTTCAGAAATCTTCAGTTTTATCATAGAAAAAAATTTCCTTCTTTTATATCACTGAAACATGCATTAAGCACTGTCAAGAACAAGTTCATGAGGTTTCTGCTAGCGGTTTCACTTAGACCTAAACTCCATTTTGAGAATCCGATGAGAAACAAAGCTTTCTATCCCCAATAATGTGCACAAGCCAAATGTTTTATAGAGCTTCAGGACATCACTTATCACTTAAGAACTGCAAATCAGGAGAACCTGCCTTAAATATGGTTGAAGACTTTAAAATACTTTGGAGAGCA
Organism: Chaetophractus vellerosus; assembly: GCA_004027955.1. Taxonomy (NCBI): domain Eukaryota; kingdom Metazoa; phylum Chordata; class Mammalia; order Cingulata; family Chlamyphoridae; genus Chaetophractus; species Chaetophractus vellerosus. The sequence continues at coordinate 13,436 of PVKH010022668.1, forward strand.
ATTCGTCCATATTTCTTGTTCTTAATAAATATAACCTACAATTAGTCAATTCTAAATAATGAGAGCACCCTTTAAAAAAATCTGCTCTGCAGTTTGGTGATAGACAAGTGGTAGAGCACCTACCACAGAGTTTCAACGTGAAGCAGCTAATGGCCGAGGACCTTGTTAGGCCGCTTGAAGCACTGAAGAGGGGAAGCTGAAAGGCATCTGGGCTGAGTGTGTCTATCCACCTTGGCCTAATTGACATAAGCTCGTGGGAGGCCTAAGCAGAGACTTCTCTTTTCTGTGCTGCTTTATATATATTTTTTAACTTGTATTTTCTGGTTAGGAAACAATATCTCAAGATATCCTTTTAAAAATTTATCATCTAACTACATGTAACTTTTCTTATAAAAAAATAATGCCTCTTGGTTGTAAATGAATCAGATAAAAGTAGCAAATGAAGAAAGAGAAAAGTATTCCCATAATACCATGACCCAGAGATAAATACCTTGTTTTTCCTAGACTTCAAACAAAAATGGGATCATACTGCTTTTTAACCTCAAATTAATATAATGAGCAGCTTTCCATGTGTTTAAATAGTCATTTTTTACATTTTTAGGGCTG
>PVKH010022669.1:0-14039 GCA_004027955.1 Chaetophractus vellerosus
GAAGGGGAAAAAAAAGGAAGAGGAGAACAAAAGAAAGTGGCCCTCCCTCCATGCCACTGATATCTGACTAGGCCCCTCCTCACTGGCTGCTCATGCTGCTCGCCCCTCAGCCCCACCACTTTCCTGGCACCTGGCTGGGCTCCCTGTGCCATCTGCCTGTCCTGATCAATCCCCAGCCTTGCCATTTTCCCAATGCCTGGCAAGCCTGCCTGTGTTCCTGCCACTTCTGAAGGATGAGTGCATCCTCCCACTCCCTATTCTGCCATCTTTTCCTCTGAGGTTTTAATAGTTGAACCTGATTCTTTATGGGTTCTCACATTGTTTTTTCCCCTTTAATATATCCATTAGAGGTGTTGTATGCTGGGTCAATTGCCTGTGCCTGTTTTCTTTCTTTTTATTTTCTGGCTGGCACAGATATTTTTTCCCTAACTTTGAGGCAAAGAATATTAATTGATATCCAGTATTCATTCTTTCCTTTTGCTTTAGTAACAGAGATCTAAGTTTTAGCAGAGCACTTTACCATCCCACTGAAATACTATATTTCTCTGCCTCCCTTGCAGCACAGTGTGGTCCAAGTTATAGTCAATGAAGTGTAAATGGTAGCTTTGTGTGGGGCTTATGGGGAATTTCTTTAAAAGTGCTTATGTGTACCTTTCCTCCTCCTTTCCTCCATTCTATTTGGAATGCAGATGTAATAATCAGAGCTCCAGAAGAGTAAGACCATGAGAACAAGAATCATATTTTTGGGTTTTCAGAATTCTGAGTGGGTAGCAATGGAGGCTTTGCTGACTAAGAGTAGCACCATATTGCTGGCCCTATGGATTTCTTCTATATGAGAAGGAACTATCTTCTGTGTGATCTAATAAGTCCTGCTTGGGGCATATCTTTTAAATGTTATTGAATTCAAAGAATCCATTGTTTACACAAATCTTGTGCATATGTACTTCCGTATCAGGCCTATATTCTATTATTTTTCTTCTTGGCACCTCTTTGTTTGTACCTTCAGCTGAAATCTGAAACCATAAATTTCCATAAATTTCTGGAGCACAGAGAACTTAGGAATTCTCCACTGACAGTGTTGAGACTGCTTCTCAATATTTTCCCAAATGCTGGAATGCTGGAATTTAATAATTGCTAAGATTCTTCCTAGGAGATATTACAGTCTGCTTTCTGAGACCTGTCTTCTTTTCCCCTGTCCCCAGTCACCATTTTTTTTTTTAATCCAGTAACAACCAAAACACCTTCTCCTTTCCTAATATTCCCTTTTGCAAAAAAAAAAAAGGAAATTATTGAACATACACAACTATAGTTAGATTTAGATAATAAACCACTTTGAATCAATCACTTAGCGTCAATAATTGATATTTATTAATCTTGTTCTATCTCTCCCACATTTATTTGCAGCAGTATTTAAAAATAAATCTCAGAATTAAATTCATTTTTACCCAGAGATACCCTTTTCATTATTATTATTTTTTGTCTACCTGGCCTTCCCTTTCTTATTTGTCTAGACACATTCACTCACTTTCCTTGATGATGAAAATATACTATAACTATGCTTTCCAATACCATAGCCACCAGCCTCATTTTCTATTGAGCTCTTAAAATGTAGTTAGTTTTGCCTGAGGAATTAGGCTTCACATTTTATTCAATTTTAATTAATTTTAATTTAAATGGCTATATGTAGCTAGTGACATATTGGAGAGCACAGGTTCAAACTGCTGCTGTGTGAATGTCAATGACTTCCTTAGGAAGTCCTTCTCTTTTTCCAGCTTAGCAGCCTGTCTTCCTTTAGTTATTTTTATTCTTCCACTGCTTCTGTACTGATAGTTAGTCCAAAGCATTTTTAAAAAATGGTTCCAGTTCCTCCTGGAAGAAAATATGAGGAATTTCCAAGGCCATGTTGTTTTAGGCACAGGACTTTGGAATTGCCTCTTTGCCTTCTAAATTGAAAATAATTCATTGAGTTGTTTTTCTGCCCTGACTAAAACCTATGGTGTATTATCTTTACAATAAAGCCTCCTATTCCTTGTTTTTTTTTTCCAACAGGTTAGGGAAGTTTACTACTTTATGTAGGTAAAGGGAAATTAGAATTGTTGAAATACAAAAATAAGGTCAGAACTAATATAGCATCAAATCCAGAGCCAATCTGAAGGCACCTGATGATGGTGGGTTTGGTGGTATTGTTACTCTTGAGCCTGGGGACATACCAGAATGATCCAAAAGTTTTAGCTTCTCCCCACTTCTCTCCTTTGGTCGTGAATGCTGGTCAAATCATTATAAGTTGAAGGAGAATTTTGAGTAGTCCATCTATTGTTGCCTACATTTTTCTAGGTGCTTTGTAGCTTATGTGAACCTTAGCCATTCATACAGTTTAAAGTTCACTATGCAAACCTGGGTGAGAAACACAATTTAAGTGGCAAACATTGTTCTACCCGACAAGGTTTATAAAGCATGGGTACTAAGACTCAGACTGTCTGTTGGAGTCAGTCTGTCACTGGCACAGGGGAACAACCACAGATCTCCCCACATCCCCTACCCACCTTATCTAGAGGCCACGATCTTGAGAGAAATACACTGACCTCAATGTGCCCACTGTAGTGGGTTGAATGGTGCCCTCCAAAAAGACATGTCCACATCCAAATCTTTGGAACCTGAGATTGTGACTGTGATGGTTAGGCTAATGTGTCAAGTTGGCCAAGTAATGGTGCCCAGTTGTTTGGTCAATCAAGCACTGGGCGAATTGTAATACAAAGGCATATCATGGACTTTAATCATCAGTGAGTTGATTGCTTATATGGCAAATTACATCTACAATCAACTGAGGAGATTGCTGTCAGCAATGAGTGATATCTCATCCAATCAGCTGAAGGCCTTAAAAGGAGAAGTGACTTCAGCATTCAGAGAGAGAATTTCTATTTCTACTTCAGACAGCCAGCAACTCCTGGGGAACTCATTGAGGATCTCAATCAGAGTACCTGGATTGCAGGATTTTGAACCTGTGCATCCCCACGGTTGCGTGAGACAATTTTATAAAATCTCATACTATTTACAGATATCTCTTGTCTGTTCTGTTTCCCTAGAGAACCCTGACTAACTAATACAGTGACTTTATTTGGAAAAAGGATCTTTGCAGACATAATTAAGTTAAGGATCTTGAGAAGAGATCATCCTGGGTTATCTGAGTGGGACCTTAATCTAGTGACAAGTGTCCTTATAAGAGAGAGAAGAGGAGAAGATAGATGTATAAAAAAAGCCATGTGAAGAAGGAGGCAGAGATTGGAGCTATGCAACCATAGCCAAGAAGCACGTGGAGCCACCAGAAGCTGAAGAGGCATGGCAGGATTTTTCCCGAGATCCTTTGGAGTGAGCACAGTTGTGCCAACATCTTGATTTCAGACTTACAGCCTTTAGTGCTGTGAGGAAATACATTTCTTTGGTTTTAAGCCACCATGTTGGTGGTAATTTGTATGGCAGCCCTGGGAGACTAAGATACTTGCTCTTCCTTTCTAAAACTCACTGATTAAGTCAGTCACTCCTCTTCACCTGGAGAGAGATCAAAAGGATCACTCTAATTTAAGGTCCTTCACACAAAAACAAATATGTTCCCCTTCTGCAAAAGGATGGTCTCTTTGAACTTTACTCCATAGTTCACAACCACATAGATTCAGTTTAACTCTTTTACTCTCATTATTTTACTCATGGTCTTATCCTTAATCTGTGTCATATTTCTCCTGACATCTTCTCAAACCCGGCTCCAAAGTGGAGCTAATTGTTACCTGCTTCTTATCACTAATTATTTCATTCAATCAACAAATATTTTTGAGCACCATCTCTATGTGATAATAAATGCATTGCAATATTTTCCTGGGGATACCTCAGGAACAAAACAAAGATTCCCTACTCTCTTGGATCTTAATTTATAGTAGGGGCAGAGACAATAAACAAAAACATTAGTAAATTATATGGTATACTAGAGATTAATGTATTTTATGGAGAAAAGATAAAGAAGAGCAGGGTAAGTGGAGTCAGGAGTGCTGGGGGTAGGTGAGGTATTTGCTGTATTAAGTATAGTGATCAGAGCGGGCCTCAATGAAAAAGTGATATTTGAGCAAAGTCTTGAAGGAAGTGAGTCAGGCAGATATCTGCGGGAAGAGCAATCCAGGCAGAGAGAACAATGAGAGCAAAGGCCCTAAGGTGCAAGCATCCCTGGTGTGTGAGGCAAGGAAACCAGAGTGAGCAAGGGAGAAAGGAGTGGGAGAAGAGGGCAGAGAGGCAATGGGGACATGGTAGGGCAGCATGTATGTCTCATTAGGCCATTGTAAAGATTTGGCATTTCTTTTGGGTGAAACAGGAAGTTCTTGGAGGGTATTGAGAAGAGGAAAGACTTGTTCTGACTTATATTTTAAAATAATCATTCTGGCGACTGTGCTGTGAATTGGCTGTGGAGGTGCCAGGAGTGGGAGCACTGTTGCACGTGAGAAGTAAAGTTGGCTCCAACCTAGGTGTCAGCAGTGGAGATGGTGAGAAAAAGTGGGATTATGGATATAATTGTGAAGGTATATTCAGGAGGAATTGTGATAGATTAAATGTAGGAAGTGAGAGAATGAAGAATCAAAGCTGACGCCATGAATTTTGGCCTGAACATCTGGAAAGATGAAGATTCTTTAAATGAAATAGGAAAGGATACAAGGAGAAAAATTGAGAAGGGGTGTATTATTCATTTGCAAGTGGATTTTCTCACTATAATATAATTAGCTAGAGGTAATGGTTCCATCAGCAAGGAAATTGAAAGTGATCCATGCATAGTTCGGTCTCAGTTGGGCTCTGGTGTGTTCTTGGCTCACTCCATATGGCAATGGCAAAGATCCAAGCTTTCTGTAGTTTACTTCTTATTAGTCTGCCTCTTGATGAGATTCTTGTGACCTGCATATGCTCCCTGAAATGACTGATTTCATACTTTCAATTTATTCTAACAAACCTTCCAATGTGATAGACTCTGTTTGGATTAATAGCTGCCTCTCATATTTTTCTTAACAGTACTCCAATTTTCTTTTGAGGAATCCTCTTTTCCTATTATTGATCCTTAACTTGCTGAGAGTTAGAATCTGATTTTTCAGGCTTTCTTTCATTTTCTGAGCCTATGATATCCTTCCAATAAATTTCATTTTCCATAAGACAGAGTTTTTTTTGATGATTGCCATGAGGAACACTGGAAGATAGTTTATCTTTATTCAAATGATAGAAAAGATAAAATTTACTTTTTAACATAAGAATTCCACATTGCAAAGATTATATACTTACTTCAGAAGGGTGATTTGTATCTTTTGTGCAGTTTCATGTGAAATGAAATTCATGCACCTTAATCCGATGACATTATTAACAAATATTATCAAGGAGTTCAAGTGATGGACCTTGGTGAACTCCCTAAGCTGAGTTTTCTTAGTTCAGACTATTTAAGCTCAGTTGGGTTCATGAGCTTAGTTTCTTTATAATGACAGGACTGAAGGGCATTTTGCATGAAATCATAATTCAATCGCCCCTGGCATATATTTAGTCATTTCATATCCTTCAGCTTTGCCCCTAAACTGGTAAATTATTCCTCTTTTTGTCTTAACTTAGGTTTATATTTAGTACTTTCCCCAGTCTGTATCAAATTGTTCAATACCATGGATATAACAGTATGATCAATCTTAAGGAGAAAATGTTTTTCATTTCATCCTTTTCTTTTAGATCCTTAATCCTTAGTCACTATTTATCATCTGGGTCCAAATGAACCCATTTTAGTTTAAAATATATTTAAGCCATTTAACAAATAAATTGTAGAAACAAGAATAAGGGGATATGAAAAAACAGCTATGTTAGAAATTTTAATAAGAATTTAAACAGCATTTGTATTGTCAAAATGAAATGCATTTGTAAACTTTGATGACTCCTAATTTTGTCAAATAAAGAATGATCATTTCATCCAGAATAGTAAAACATTTTTGGTTTTAGATTTATGAGCAACAATTAGAATGATTATTTCAATGAGGTTTTTATTTATACGTTATATATTTCCTTCTAATCACCTTTGTATACACAGCTGCCTTCAGCATTTTTCCAGTTATGAATGCATCAAGGAAATCCTGGTGCACAAACATTATAAAAGATAAGGAACAGTCATCCTTTTAGCAAATCAAGGTGGTCCAGGTTCTTGTGAAATATTACAAGATGAAGTCCTTCCTGTTAAATGGCTAACTGGATGAGAATAGCTTATTTTCTTATTAGTTACTGACTGATTCTTGAGTTTGAGAAAAACCTATTTTTAATATTGTCATCTATTAGACTGAGATTTCACTTATATTTTCACTAATATTATTAGAGACTAGAGTGCAGTATCCTTACATATATCTTCCAATATGTCTAATAACTGTGAAGAACCATCCTCTGTCAATTTTCTTCTATTTACCATTACAGATGGAAAATGAAAAATTCTGAATTTTCAACTGTGTTCAATGAAAGGGGAAAAAAGCAACAAAGATGGTATCTTCAGTCTTTTTTATACTTCTTTGAAAGATGACATCATACTTGGGGCAATAAAATTTAAAAAATGAAAGATAATACATATAATTTATTTCAGTATTATCCTAGATGATTTCATCTTTCTTAAGGTTTTCTATTCTTCAAAAATTTTTAACCTACTTAGGAAAAATTCATGAGTATTGATGAAATAATTCCTAGGATGCTGAAATACCAAAACATTTCAAGACATAGGAAAAATATGATCACAAAGACCCCATATGTACCTTAGATTTAGAAAAAAGTCCAATGGACCCAAATAATAATTATAAGGTAGAATTTGTTTTAATTAAAAACATAAGTGTATTTTTCTTTGTTCTTTGTAAAACTTCCCAGAAAGTATAAAATTTATGAAATATAAATCTTTACAAATACAGTATTAAAAAAAAACCTCAGAATTTAATATTGGGTCTAATGGACCTGGATAGCATACCAAGGGTTGATATTGGTAGAGTAAACCACTTACATGTTAGGTTACACATAGAAAATAGTTTGCTACACACTGGGGTAAAGAGAGGATGCTGTCCACAGGCTAAGATGAGCAACTTAGGTATTGAAAGGATCAAATTTGCATACTGTTGTTTTCAAAGTGTTACAAGATTTGTAGCCATGTTTTCTTAAAGTAGAGATTGTAGTGCAGCGGGTAAGAGCAGTTTGCCTGGGTTTGAATCTGGCTTTGCCACTTATTAGCTATGTGGTCTTTTAGGAAGTTTCCTAAGTAGAACACTTCCCAAAGAATGAGAAGAGGGTGGTGGCTCTGTATTTTGCCAACTTAACTGAACTAGAGCTACTTTTCCCAGATTTCCCTCCCCTGAATGTTTTGCTCATGTATATTATTGCTGATCTGATCTTCTGCAGGTCACCAACAGCATGAAGGATGGAGGTGGACAAAGGCAGATCTGGGTTTCAGTTGTCTTTGATCTTGTCTACTTTCAGTTTTTCTTCTCAACTTGGCTAACCTACAGTGACTCTGGGGTCAACAGTAGATGCAGAGGCAATAGCCTGCAAAGTCTGCTCCCTCTGTTTCCAAAATTCTTTAAGGTCTAACCCCTATATTAAATCATTTATTATGCATCACCCATAGCAGTTCTTCCCTGATGAACTCTGATTGATACAAGAAAAAAAGGATGGGACAGTTAGCCAAGTTCCCTACAGTCCTTGGAAGGTATGGAAGAAAATCTTAGCACTTCCCATGGCCTCAGCTCAAACAGTATGGAATTAAGGTTGCAAAATTGGCCATGTAAGGTGTTTCCCTCCTCTCCACTCTAAGAGGAGGGTAGGGACATAGATCATTGGAAGGGTTTAGGAAATATATGATATTCCTCCATCTCTATGCTCTCAGAGTGAGATAAAGAGGGCCAAGGTGAAGCTGTGCACCTATCCCAGAAAATCACAAACTGTCCTTACCAAGTCCCCCACAATTGGAAAGCTAACCACCATCAGACACTACCAGGCATATCCTGAGTGTGAACAGAGAGGTCTCCCAACTACAAGTACATGGCCATATATGTAAGATCATTAATTCCCCTTTTAGATGCTTTTGCTCCGTACCCATAGGAGTGAGGTCTGGAAAAAGGGGCGTAGAGGACTGTGTCCCAAACCAGACCATGAACTATCCTCCAAGGTGGTAGAAGGAAAGGAAAGGTAAGAGAAAATCATTCTCCACCCATCCCCCTCCACACACACTTATACATTTCAGGTCCCTTGAGATACAAATTAATAAATAATGGAAGAAGGTAATAACTTATAAACATGTTTGAGACTAAGTTTTTAAACTGTGCTGGGCCCAAAATCCAAAGGTGACCAGAAAGAACTGAAATCTGCCTGAGCTATCACTGAGAGACAAGAAAGAGGAAAATTTAATAACATATGACTGGAAGAAATAAAACTGCTTCATATTTACCTCCAGAATGACATTTGGCTGTGGGAAATGATAGTGTACAAGAAAGGTTAAGTTTTGGATTGATGGAAAGGAGTTTTCAGGATTAAAAATTCTTTTGGTACTAAAAAATATTGTAAAGATTTTGCCTTCCATTTGTGGCGCTCTGACTCTACAGCATATCTTCCAAAAAGGTCTTCTACATTGACCAATACCACTTTAGCAACAACAGCAGAAACAGCAACAACTACTACTAAAGAGCAGTAGTTTTTATTTATTGAACACTTATTACATGTTAAGCACTATATGTATTAACCCATTTAGTGATTTATTCTTTTCAGAAACTGTGTGGAGTAGGTACAAGTAGTGTATGTTTCCATAAAAGAGGAAAGCAAGTTACATAGAAGATCGGTAACTTACCTAAGATCACATAACTAGTAAATGGCAGAACCAGATTCAAATCCAGGCAAACTGCTCTTGCCCATTACTCTACACACTCTACTGTCTTTTGTATTTGTAAAAATTTACATTTATTGAATTTTATCTTCTCTTAAAAGTTTTCCAAAGAACAAAGAGAACAGCTAATAAAGGAGGTAAGCTGGATGCACAAGAGAGAGAGGGTATAAGATGGATCAGATTCACTAAAGTAGTAGGAAGACAGTGGGGAAGAGAGTAGTTCCAAATGGAGACTTAACCTTGGGTTAATTCTTTCTTTCACTTATTTATTCAATAATATTTATTGAACCTCTACTACTTAGAGGGCACCTGTCAGGCACAGGATTAAAGCAGTGATTAGAAATTTGTTTTATTCTCATGCAATTTAGAGTAAAGCAGAAAATATGGACCTGAAACTGGTAATTACAAGTGTGATAAATGCTATGAAAGGAGAAACATGTTTTGGGGTCTCCTTTCCTAAATCCTTTCCTCCACTTTCTTCAGATATTTGTGATCTCCAGGGTTCTTTCTTGTGCCCTCTTATCTTATACAGAACTTCTCTGAGGATTCCTATCTGTATTAGCCAAAGGGGTGCTGATAACAAAGTACAAGAATTCTGTTGGCTTTTATAAAGGGTATTTATTTGGGGTAGAAGTTTACAGTCACAAAGCCCTAAAGAGTCTAACTCAGGGTATCATAAGAGGTACTTTCTCACCCAGAGTCTGTTGTCATGCATTGATGCAAGATGGTGGGCGATGTCTGTGAGGGTTCACCTTTCCTCCTTCCTCTTAAGGCTCCATGGTCACAGCTTCTTCTGATCTCAGCTGTAGCCTGGCATAAGGCTCCTCACTCTCCCTGGGGCTCGTTTCTTTCTGGGCTCAGCTGCTCTGGTCTCTCCACCAGGTCAGCTGTAGACTACCAGGCTCCTTCTCTTCCTGGGGTCTCTGCCATGTCTATGGAGCCATCTCCATTCCTCAGTGTTCTTCTGTGTGTTTACTTCCTGGGACTAAAGCATCAAAACTCAAATGCTCTCCTCTGCAGTGTTGTTTTCTCTGTAAGTCCCCGCTCACCAAGAGGGCGGGGACTCGGCATCCTACTGATGTGGCCGAATCAAAGCCTTAATCATAATTTAATCAAGTAAAAATGAAACCTCTGAATCTAATATAATCTAATATGTCCAGAGGAACAGACCAGTTTACAAACATAATCCAATATCTATTTTTGCAATTCATAAATAACACCAGACTGCTATGCCATCTAAATCCAAAATGTCACTTAGCCAATGTATGTGGTTGTTTTCCATATATACATCTCTTGCTACCATCTGTCTCCTGAGATCTAGACTGCTATATTCAACAAATTCAACTGCCTTCTTTAAGCTTACCCAATGAGGTCTAATTAGCATTTTAAGTTCAATTTGAATGAGATGAACTGATTTTTCCCAAAGAGCTGTTTCTCCAAATTTACTCTCAATGCTTATGAATGACAATAGGATCCATTCATTTCCTAAGCGAAAATCCTAGAAGATCCTATAGACACTCCTACCTCTACTCACCACAAAAATGTACCCAGTTGATTTTGTTTCTTCCTTCTCATTGTCCTATTTCAGGCAGTCCTAAATTTATTTTACTTTTTGTGCTAAATTATACAAGCATGTGGTAGGGTTCCTGATTTAATTTAATTTTATTGCTTTTGATCAAAGAATATCATTTGTACTATTCCTGCTTTTTGAAATTTATTACAAAATTTTCTTTGTGGCTAAATATGTAATTAATTTTTGACTTTGTACTGCTAGTATTGAAAACAAAGTTCATTTTCTAGTTTTAGGGTAAAGAGTTGGATACATACCAATTAAACTTACTTTAATATATAGAACATTTGGATCTATATTTATATTTTTTGTCCACTTGATTTTCTATGGTCAGAGAGAGGTGAAATAAAATTTCTGACTACTAATATTTGTCTATACTCCTTGTATTGATTGTATTTTTGCTTATGAGTGGCAATGCTCATTCAAAGTTCCTTGTGTCTTTTTCTTTCTGTCTTTTTCTTCTATTCTGCCATCAGGGATCATCATAGGTCAGCTTGCCATGTGGAATACATTAATCAATTCTCTTTCACCATGGACCATACACTCTTGGGAGTGTCGAGCATCTATATGATTTTTGCCTCTTTCTGACTTTGTCTAGGTTCAGGAAAAGTCCTTCTGACAGTCTGACAGTCCACATCCCATAGTTGCAAATAAGGTCTTGTTGGTGTTCCCCTCAGGGAGCTCTTGTCTGAGGTGCAGCTGCAGTCATCTGCCTGGAGTGCCCCTCACCTCGACTTCCACTGCATCTTGGAGCCTTTGTCATACACTGTGGTGCTAAGTTATAATTCATTTTGTTGAAGATGTTTGTGCTTCTCTTTCTCATTCTATTTGTGATTTTGGTATAATTTTTGAAAGGAGAAAGGAGTGGCATCATCTTTACTCCACTGTTTGAAACCCAAAAGTACCATGGATACCCAACTGTCTTCCCTCTTTGTAGACTTGTTTTTCTCCAATTCAACTTCAGTACTGCTTTCAGAGTAAAAGATCTGATAAGATCACTTTCTTGCTCAAAGGCCTTCAATGATTCTGCATCATCTGCAAGTTACAGTTCCTTCACTTTAGCATGACACAGATTATCCTTTATGATCTATTATCACAAGTTTTAGCCCAATTTCCTAACACGCCACACCACACACGTTATACTGAACTTTTTGCAGTTTCCCAGTTGTCCCATGTTCTTTCTTCTGTGCCTTTGTATATTCTATATACTTGCCAGAAATGGACCGTTGTATTCAAACCCAGGTGAAGGAATGCCTTATGTGGGAAGCCTTCCTTGGCCTCTTTCTTATTCTGAGGTAGGTGCCTTGCCTGTGTGCTCTGATACCATCCATTTCCAGCTATGTCACTTGACTCCTTTATTTATCCATTCAATCAACAATTATTTATTGAATATTTACTATGTAGCAGGTCCTGTTAAGTCCTTGGCTACACAGCACTGAACAAAACAGGCAAGAGTCCTTTTGCTTTTAAGGATTAATAAGATAAGAATATATTGTGAATATTGGTTTATCATTTTCTTCAGTTGAATGAGTGCAGGGAATGCATTTTAAATCTTTGTGTCCATAGTGCATGGGATATAGTAGAGCCTCAATAAATGCATGCCAAATGGCTGAATAATTAGGAGGAAGCCTAAGTAGGAAGCTATATGAAATATATCAGGTGAGAGAATATTGGTTCCTGCTACATACAAGGAAGAGGTGGGCAAGTTTTTGACATTTCTGAGATAGAAGTGGAAAATTTTGGAGTGTGTAGGGGTTTACATAACTGAATTTTCTAGTTTGGGTTGCTAATAGAGGGAACATGGAGGGATGTGTGAGTTGAGAGTTGAGCTTAGTTTTGAACTCTGATGCACATTAAGGTAGAGATTTCCACTAGGTAATATGAAATAGACGTGAAGTCGGGAAAGTTTTATGATTTATTATATGTGCACATATGGCTGCATATTATTTGAATGCTCCTCTCTCTAAAAAGACGGGAAGAGAATTCAATCTTTCCTCTAGGATGATTGATAAAAGTTCAATTTTTGTTATTGAGAGTATAGGAAAATTGCAGCTTTATCATTAATTATTGGTACATTTTTAGGATTGTTGTCAAGTTTGCAAAACTATAAACATTCTTTCACAAATGTATTCTAAGACTTCAGGGCATTTAAAATTTTTTCCATGTAGTTACTGTAGCATTTTTAAAACATGGCCACAAATCATGTGACTCATCTTCCATTGAGAAGTGGAAGTCTATGTCCCCTCCTTTTGAATCAGGGAGGGTTTATGCCGCTTCAATCAATAGATATGGTAGAAAGGAAGCTATTCCACTTCCAAGTCTCAGTTAAAAAAAAAAAAAGGCCAGGCCCTCAGCTGAGTCTCCTTGTTAGAAGTCAGACTACACAGAGAACTGCCATGCTGTGAGGAAGTTCAAGGCACATGAAAAGGCCATGTGTAGGCTCTCTGGTTGAAAGTCCTAGATGAACCCAAACTTCAAATCATTATATTCCTGGTGCTAGACATAGGAATAAGGAGCCTTTGGATGATTCCAGTTTCCAGTCATTTCAATCTTCCCAGCTGAGACCCAAGATGTGGTAAAGCAGAATTAAGCCATCCCAGCAATGTCATGTCCAAATTCTTAGCCCACATAAATAATGGTTCTTTTATACCAGTAAGTTTTAAGATGACTTATTACACAGCTGTGTAAAGCATGAATAGATCCTAATTTTAAACTTTTTGAATTAACACGAATCAACCAGTTGGTTATCAATGTTTTCCTCATTGTAGTGTTGTATTATTGAGTGTTATATTATTTTCATTGAAATTATTTTTTTCCTGTAAAATTAGAAGGACATTAATAAATTTATTAATATGTTAATAAAAATGAGTCCAGATGTGATTGAGCAAGAACATTTTCAGACTGTGGGAAGGGTATGAGCAAAGCTAAAGTCTAGCAAAATAGGAGATGGATTTGAATAGAGTATAGTGAAAACACCAGGTAGCAGTGAGTAATAAGACTGGGAAATTGAATCCTGCTAAAGAGGAGGAAAAATGTGTCAAATGATAGCATGTGCCTGAGAATAGATTATTAAATACTGGTGAGTGGTTGAGGACAGACTAAATTAGGAACCAGGGACCTGGTGATGGATCACTAAACAATCGAAAGGTAATATAATGTTATGTTAAGATTTTTAGCATTAGAATCAGAACAAACATTATTTTGAATCCTTTTACCTACATATTAGAGAAGATTTTTGTCTGCAATTAATTATATATTAAAGTGATTGCCAACCACAGAAATATCTTTCTAAAATTAAAGTGAGTATATTCCCAAATCAGTTTCTTCTTAGCTCTACTCTCAAAAATGCCCATGATCATACCAAATGCCATTAATATATGGAGTGTGATGGAGGGTGACTCAAGGTGGATAGAGACAGGAATCTTAGTTAGTTGAAGTTAAGTATTCTTCTTTTTCAAATCTAATAATATATATAATCATGAAAATGCATTACTAGGGTTCCTCCCAGGATGTTGGAAAGGTCCTGTGAAAGTGAAGGGCTTTGAAGCTTAAACTTCATTAGCTTCATGATGA
>PVKH010022670.1:0-14041 GCA_004027955.1 Chaetophractus vellerosus
GTCTTAATCTGTATTCCCGTGCATATAGCCCATTGTAAATAGAATCTCTTGAAGATGTTTTAGAGTGTGGCTCAACAGAATAAGGGTAAGCCTTAGTCTGATTACTGGAGTATTTTATAAGCAGAAGAAATTCAGACAAGAGACAGAGAAAGCCAGAAGGGGCAGAATGGAAGTGAGGTATCAAGGGAACTGGAAGAGAAAGATGAGGATATTGCCATATGACAAGAACCTAAGGATTACCAGCCAGCCAGAATGCTACAGACCCTGAGAGGAGGAAAGCCTAGTCTCAAAGCCATGAGTCAATAAATGCCTGTTGTTTAGGCCAACCTACTGTGTGGTATTTGTCATGGCAGTTGGGGAAATTAAGACAACCCATCACCCCATTCCCCATTCCCATTCCCCAAAGGTAACATTTTCAACTTATCATTACTTTAACCCCAAATTCTTTTCCAGTTTCATGTATCTCCTCTCAAAATCTTTAAGCTCATTAGGTGTTGTATCCATTTCACCTGCCTTTGGACTAGACCCCAGTCTAGAATGATTAGTGCTAGGCCTGCTGAACCTCTGCCTCCTTGGGCTTTCATTTCACCATCATGATGGTGGTGTTTTTCACTTCTCTTCAATCAGCTCCCCTCTTTCCTGGACCCCATGTCTTCACGTCCACTACCTAGTTGTGGAGAAACACATGGTCCAGCAGCTTCCTAAGAAAGAATAGATGGGAAGCAAACTTTTGGAAAACTGGAATGTCTGAAAATACATTTTATTCTATGCACACTTGACAGTGTGGCTGGAAACAAAATTCTAGGTTGGATACTGTTTCCCTCAGCATTTAAGGCATTTGGCCCACTGTCTTCCAGAGCTTGTAGTGTTGGTTCTGAGAAGTCTAATGAACCATTCTGATAGACATGAAACCTTTTTTTTTTTTTTTTCAAATCTCTGGAAATGTTTAGAATCTTTTCTTTGGCCCCAGTCTACTAAAATTTTTGGAATGGAGTGTTTTAATGCTGTTAATTTTCATCCATTGTACTAAGTTCTGGCAAACACTTTCAATAAGGAAATTAATATCCTTCACGTTTATGTAAGGTTATTTTTGGTTATTTTGTTGACAATTTACTCCCATTTTCTCTTTCTGGAACTTTTCTTACTGACTTTCTGAATTGGTTCTCTAGATTTCCTATTTTGTTTTTTCTATTTTATGAGTTTACCATTTTGTTCTACTTTCTGAGAAAGTCTTCCACAGAATTGAATTTCCAGGAACTTTTAAGTTCTCTGAGTATTCCTTTTTATAGCATCTTGTTCTTGTTTTATGTATGCCATATCTACTCTTCTCCTTCTGAGAATATTAAAATTGTCTGTTTTCTTCAAGCAGCATTTTTCAGCTTGTTTGTTTTGATCTCTATTTTTTACATTACACCAAAAATCTAACTGGGAGTTTTGTGAGCCTGAGTGGGGCTTGTGAACTGTGGGACTCATTTGAGGGTGATATAATGAGGCTGTTTTGTTGAAGAACAATCAATATTAGCATGTCCAGTCTGTTCTTTGGGTTCTAAGAGAAGATACTTCCAATCTCCTGGGTAGAAAGGTAAAATCCTGTTTGTCAGTATTCTGAGATTTGGGTGAAAAAGGAGGAGGTGGGTTTAAAATTCAGCTCAAGTTTCACTTACATCCCCTGATATGTACATAGTACAGTCCTTTGCCTGCAAATATGCATGCCATTTCTAGGTGCAGGGAACCCCCAGTAAGGAAACCCCTAGGCAGAGTAGCAGTCCTGGCTGTGAGGAGGGAGAGGGGAATTCGGGATTCATTTCTCATACCGACTTTCAATCAATCTTGCTGTTGGTAGTACCATCTTTACCACCACTTCCAAAAGTATCTGATGCTACCAATTCCTAAGCCTCTTAGTCGTCCCAACGCATACCCTGGGTTTCTCCCACCAACAGGCCAGGATCAGCTCCCTTAGGTTTGCCAAGTCAGCTACACTTAACCACCCTTCAGATGACTGCAGCCCCCACCAAAAAGAGCTTGACTGCAACCTCAAGAGGTACCCAGCTAAGCTACTTTCAGATTCCTGGCCCCCAGAAACTGAGAGCTAATAAATGTTTATTGTTTTAAAAAACCAAGTTTTAGGGACAGCAATAGATAATTAATACACAAAGAAATATTATAAAACCATTCAAAAGAATTAGGGCTGGGAAACGGATGTGGCTCAAGTGGTTGGGCTCCCATTTACCATATGGGAGGCCCCGGTTTCGACGGTGAGCTGATGGCCTGTGCAGTGCAGTGAGCTGATGCAGCAAGATGACGTAACAAAGGGAGACAAGTAGACACAGAAAAACAGACAGCAAATGGACACAAGCAGCAAAGGGGGTATAAATAAATAAAATAAAATAAATCTTAAAAAAAAAAAGAATTAAGGCCTACATATTTAGACTAAGCTTCACAATGGCAGGGCTTTGTATATCTTGCTCATCAGTGCTCTAGTACTTAAAACCATCCCTGACACAGCAAAGGTGCTTAAATATACACTAATTAAATGCTTGGTCAATGTGTGATTCTACTTGTAATGACACTGAAATATGACCAAGTTTTACAAAGCAACTGAAAAACAGTAAGTTGAGTGAGGCCATTTTCTTAAAATAATTTAAATAATGATTTATATAAGCATTCATTATCCTATTCATCTACTTTTATCTTTCCTCATAGAACTGTCACTCTCTGGCATTATGGAATAAGTTTATTTCCATACGACCACTGTCTCTACCCACTGAAACACAAGCTCCACAGCAGCAAAGTCTTGGGCCCTCATATGTCTGTTCAACCAGTGTCCAGAACAATGCCTGGCCCAGAGAAGCCGCTCAAATATCTGCTGCTGGAATAATATAAAAACACCATTCTCTGGGTAGTGAGCTAAAGGAGTACTTTAACAAACATTTCTGTATATTTTGAATATTTTACTTGGGAACGCTTTAGTTTTATAATCAAACAAATTTTAAGATTAGGGAAAAAAAAACAAAAAAACACCTGCCATCCACACAATTGGGTATGAAGCTTCTTCTATGCTTTATCCTTAGTGGCAAATATTTCTGATTTAACATTCAATATTCAGTAAGCACTTTTGTTTCAAGCTAGTCCCTGGTCCTTAATTTTCAATGTTCTTGCTCTAAACAGAATGCATCTTTCTCCAACTAAATTGCTTGCTACACAGAGCATTATGTTCAGAACTACTTTTGGATATCTTCTTTCTAATTTTTTATATTCTGTTCACTAGCACAAAGGATGGGCAAACTTTTTCTGCAAAGAGTCATTTAATAACATAGAAAACTCCTTTCCTGCCCTACTCCCATTTGTCTAGGGTAGGCCATTCCAGATTGCATGCATGCTTTGTGCCCAGATGCCCTGCAATGATGACATTCTTGGGACAAAGAACTGCTGGCCCATTGGGGCCTGATGAATTTCACTGTCAGTCCCCAGTGACTCCCAGATCCCACTGAGTCCCTCCCACATCCTCTGGGACTTGGTCTGAGACGGGGCAACTGACGAGGTCACTACTTCTTGAGTGAGATTCTACTACCTGGTGCCTGGCAATTGCCAACAGTGAGTTCCCAGTGTGCAGGTGGGACCAGAGCATGAGCTGGCCTTGGGCAGCAATGAGGGAGGAAGGTGCTGAGCAAAGGGGAGGGGAAGAGAGGGATGTGGTACAAGGGCAAAGGGGGACTGCCCTGGCTTGGTCTGGCTCACAGTGCTCAGCTAGAGCTGTGCCCATGGGCCATATAAAAGTGGTGGTGGGTTGGATTTAGTCCCTCAGTAGCTTATCCCAGTAATGACAGTCAAGAACACCCTACCCCCAAACAGGTGCAAATCACCTGGCTGATGAGATTTGATGAGAATTCTCAATAACATTCCTAATTTATCATAAAGGAGGTCTAATTTATAACTGCTGTACTTGACCTTCAACCATAATACTCTTCTTTCTAGAATTTATATATGGTCTACTTGTCTCATTAAAACATTGTGTGCACGGGAAGCAGATGTGGCTCAAGAGACTGGGCTCCTGTCTACCGTATGGGAGGTCCAGGGTTCATTTCCTGGGGCCTCCTGGTGAAGGCAAGCTGGCCCACACAGAGAGCTGGCCCACGTGGTATGCCGGCCCACACATGAGTGCTGGCCCATGCAGAGAGCTGGGGAAGCAAGGTGACACAACAAAAAGAGACACAGAGGACAGACAGTAAGAGATGCAGCAGACCAGGCAGCCGAGGTGGCGCAAGAGATTGAGCACCTCTCTCCCACTCCAGAAGGTCCCGGGATCGGTTCCCAGTAACGCCTAAAGACAAGACAAGCAGAAACAGAAGAATGCACAGCGAATGGACAGAGAGAGCAGACGACGACGGGGAAAAGGGGGGGATAAAAAAATAAAATCTTAAAAAAAAAACATTGTGTGCAAATTTCTAAACTAATACTAAACAAAGACCTTGCTAAAAGGGGGAGAAAAGAAACATGGAAGCAATTCATGAAATATATCACAATAAAAATAATGGGATTCAGTTGCTGATTAGATATCTACTGGTTTCATTCACAATGGGATAATGGGTATATAGTAAGACTGTTGCCTTCTCATAACCCACAATCCAACTTTCTCTCCTGTACCATCAATCTGTCTCCAGATTCCCTCCCATCAGCAGCTAACCATCCTTTTTACCTTCCCTTTTACAAAGCAAAGCACAACAAAAAAATGCCCCTCAGTTCTGCATCTTCTCTTGCCACTCCCATCTAATATCCTCTTTCCCTGTGTCTTACAAGGAATTTTCTCACTCTTAGTTCTCACTCTTCACAAAAGTGAAGTATCATACTTCCTTCCCTCTCATTCACTCCCAACTCACAGCAATTTGAATATAGCCTTCCCTCTTTCCCTGAAACCACTTGTCAAAAGTAAACAGTAACCTTTTTGTTGTTAAACTCAATGGATACCTTTCAGTTCTTATCCTACTTGATTTTTTCAATAGCTCTTGACCTTGTTCACCATTTCCTTCAGAGGCATTTACAAGCCAGGGCTTTTGCCCAACTGCTCACTCACTCACTCAAAATCATTTAATCAAGCATTAATTCATTTATTTAACAAATATTTATTGAGTACCTACTCAAATGGCAGGCACAGTTTTAAGCACTAGGAATAGAAAAATGGACAAAATAAACACAAAAATATATGTCACATGGTGATTTAAGGGTTGTAAAGAAAAATAATTCAGGTTATACCATGCTGATTAAAAGAAATCTACTCAAAAAAAGTTCATACTGATTCCTTTTATATTAACTTCTAGAACAGGCAAAACTAATCTATAGTGGAAAAAATCTAAACAGTGACTGTCTAAAGGTAGGGACAGGGGCTGAATGAAAAGGGGGCTTGAGAGAACTATCCGAGGTGATGGTATATATCTTAATAGGTGCTTGAGTTATTCAACAAAATGTGTTTGTCAAAATAAAAAATCATCAAAATGGCACACTTAAGATGTGTGTATTTTCTACATAAACTTTAAAATTTAATCAAATGCTGAACTCTAGTTAATGACATATAAGCTGAAGTATTGAGAGGTAAAATGTATATAAAAATTAGATGGATAGAAAGGGATAAAGAGATATGAGATAAAGTTAGTAGTTTTATTAAAATGTCAATAGAAGAATCTAGGTGGTATATATATGGGAGTTTGCAGCAAAATTCTTTAAGCTTTCTGTTAAGTTTGCAAATTTCCATAATAAAACGTTGGGGAAAAATAAGGTAGGGTAAGTGGATGGGATGGAGCTGAATTGGACAAGGGATTCAGGGAACATCTGAGCAGAGACCTGAATGTGAATCATTCAGATATCTGGGGAAGAACATTCCATATAAAAGTTAGAAACCACCACCCAACTGCCTAAAGAATATTTGGGGCCGGCTGGGGTAGGGTGAGTAGAGACCTAGAGACCTACTTTTACTCTCTGAAGAATCAACCTAGTCCTGATGGTAAACTGATTTTCCACTGATTTCCATTTTAAATTGGATTCTGGTTTATGGAATTTTTCATTTCACTTATATATCGTTATATAAAGTAAATCAAAATAAAAAACCATGGAGAGTAAAGAATTATTTAACAAAAGTACTCGGAGCAAGTGGGCTGCACATTTCAATCACTAGGACCTGGGCACCCATAAGTCCAATGTGTAGTTAGACAAATCACAGAGGAAGTCCCCAAAGACAGGAGACAGAGACAAAGAAAGGTTTTTGAGGGAAGAGGAAGGCACTGTAGAGTTGACAACTACTCCAAAGGAGTACACAAACCACATACTGCCCAAGCCAGAGGAACCTTAACTCCTCCACTCTTTCTCTATTCTTCCACCTCTCCATAAGTAACTACCAAAACCTGTCTTCTTATTGCCCTAAAAGACTAGCCTCTACCTTAGTTCAGGCTTGCTTAATTTTCACTGTGATTTATCCACAGATTACATACACAAAGAGAGAGAGAGAGACAGCAAGAGTGAGAGACCAGAAAAACAGAAGTTCAGGAAACAGTCCTTACTCTCATTACACTCAACACATTACAGTATTTTCTATTCCAGTTTATACGGATTTATTTTATCTTTTATATGTTCAAATGCTGATCACTATTAATGCACTGCAACCCACAATTTGAAAAACATTTATCCAGATTACTCCTGAACTTCTCTTACTGCTTTGATGGTAGCAGTAGCAGTAGGAGAATGGTAGCTTCAGGCCTGCTGAAGCATTTATTTGGCCCTCACTGATTTAAATTTATGTGCTTATCATTCTGAATTGGAATACTTGCTTCCTTCATTTATAAAATAGTCTGGCTGCTATCCTAACTCCCAATCTGCTGTCTATACCACTGCTAGAATGATTTTAATAAAATGCAAATATAATTAAGCCACTCCTCTAATATTCTTTAAAGTTTATTCATGGCATTCATATATAATGTCCAAACCCTTAGCAGGCATATAAAAATCCTCCTAGGACCGTTACCTCTTCAGCAATATATAACTTGCTGCTTCTAACACTGAACTCTTTCCTGAATCTGCCTTACTCATTTTTATGGCTGCTAAATATTTGAACATGCAGTTGGCTTCACTTGGAATTAAACCTCCTATCATCTGCCCTCCATTATTTGCTTTACTAACTCCTACTCCTCTTCCAGAAAGCCACATAAGTGTCATCTCTTCCAGAAGTATTCTTTGATCTCAACAACTACCCTTCCCATCACCCCACACACGTTTCCCCCAAAGTATCCTAAACTTACCACTTGCATAGCTTTAATTGTACTATACAGAGTTACTGTTACTTTTATTTATTTTTATTTATTATTATTATTATTATTATTTTACTGGGAGGTCCCAGGGATCGAACCCAGGTTCCTCCATATGGGAGACAGATGTCCAACCATTTGAGCCACATCCGTCCCCCTAGAGTTACTGTTACTGATTGCTTACTTATCTTGATTCCCCATTAAACCACAAGGTTGAGTGAGGTCAGACACCAAATACTGTATGGTCTGACTAATATGAACTAAAATAATAAGTAAACTCTAGAGTATAGGTTACTAGGAAATTGAATATGGGTTTAAAATGGGGGCTAATACTTAATATATGTAGAATTTTTAATAAGGTTTACGGTAAATGTGTGGAAATGAACAGAGTTGATGGTAATACATTATAGTGAGTATAACTAACTGCTGATTTATAAATATAATTGTGGCTGAAAGGGGTAGTCTGTAGATGTGTAATATTTCAATTGAAAGGAAGCTAGAGAATAATGGAGGGACTGTAT
Organism: Chaetophractus vellerosus; assembly: GCA_004027955.1. Classification (NCBI taxonomy): domain Eukaryota; kingdom Metazoa; phylum Chordata; class Mammalia; order Cingulata; family Chlamyphoridae; genus Chaetophractus; species Chaetophractus vellerosus. Next base: position 7,811 of record PVKH010022670.1, read on the forward strand.
TAACAGTGATTTTGGTGGTGGATGAAGATTTTGGTTCATAGTATAAACATGCTCTTCCTTTTCAAAGTGTTACGTATACAGTTACACATGGGAAAATTACAACCAATATAACTTATGGATTACAGTTAACAGTAATATTATAATATTTTTACAGCAATGGCAAAGAGGATTATTTCAATAGTAAGGGACAACAATAGGGGGTTACAAGGGTGTATGGGATTTTTCTTTTTGGAGTAATAAAAACGTCCTAAAATTGACTGAGGTGGTAACAGCACAACTCTGTGATGAATATGAGAGCCACTGAGTGTATACTTTGAAGAGACTGTACAAAGCATGGGGCTGTACAACACAATGACTCCTGTGGTAGAAGATGGACTGCATAACAGAACAAATATGAGAACATTCTCTCGTGAACTATAACACATATATAATACTAATACAGTGTGTCATTAACTGAGTGGATTGGGGGAGAATACACCAAATGTAAGGTATTGGCTCTAGTTTGTAATAATGTTTTGACTATGTTTTTTTCATAGTTTTTAACAATTGTTTCACAACAAAGCAAGGCACTGGTGGTGGGGTAATATATGGGAGCCCTATATGATAATATGCATGTTTGTTTTGTAAGTATATACTATACACATATTGTTTAGGAATGTTCATGTATGAATGATGAAACTTCAATAAAGAAACAAACTACAAGGTTCTTGACAGTAAGAACATTTTATGCATCTGTGTCACAGTGGCTGACACAGAGGAACCTGGATAACTAAGTTACCAAAGACAAAAGACAAAGGGACAATGAGATATTTGGGGGGAGGGGGGGTAGATAATGGAGGGTTTGGAATATCTACAGGAAAGAGAGGCAGGGACTTCCAATAAGCAGCTGAAAAGAAATTCTGGGGAAAGGTCTGGCTTGGACATAAAGATTTCAAGATCTACTAAGTGAAACACATGCAGGAGAAAAATCAAATGCTGAAACCACAATTAAACAGGGGACAAAGTCAGATTAGCCAGTGATAAGTGCTGAGAACAACCCAGTTCAGAAAGTAGGATGGGTTCTGGACATAATGGCTATGATGATAAAATGAGGGCAATGAAATAATCTAGAAGGGCAGTTTCAACAGCTATGACAGCAGACTTTCTGACTTGCTGTCAACTGACTTGGAAAGCATTGTGTCCATGCTTTTACCACAGCATTTACAAATTATATTGTATGTTTACAAGTTTGGGCCAGTAAATAATAAGTTTCTTGAAGGCAAAGAAAATGATTTATATTAGGAACATCAATGCCAAGTAAACAGTCAGAAAACTGTTAAGTAAATATGGAGGAACGACAAAATAGAATACAAGTATAAAACAGTCTTTCAAACAAATCATGGACAGCTAAATAACAGTGGAAAATCTCTATAGGAGCAATGAAAAACAAAGAGAGTTTATAACAGATTCAATCAGCAGGGTTATGACTTTCCCCAGCACTCAGTATATACAAAGAAAAAAGATGGCTACTTGTTCTCAAGTTTGGGGCCTAGAGAACAGAACAAAAAGGAATATGGAGAATATCATTGTTACTTTTATCTAAAAGCAAAAATAAATCAAGAATCAAATTGAGGGGATATTAGAAATTAACGTTAGGTTTTTCCTTTTCCCATCGTATGCACATACTTCAAGCAAATGAGCAATTGTTCTTAGTTTAAAAAAGAACTTAGTTTGTGGCAAAAAGTATGAATTAGATTTCCATAGATTTCAAATTACTGAACTATGGAAAAATTTTATATATCATTCACTGGGCAGATATTATCCACAAGTTGATACTTTAGTCTAAATCAAACTTTAAAAAAATATATTTAACATACCCTGATGGCAAAGTTTCTGTGTTGGCATTTCCAGACTGTTGCCGTACAGGTTCCACACACCCATCTGGTTGTCTTAATTTGGCTGCTTCAAAAGCAGAACTATTTCCAGAATCAGAGGTGGCAGGATCTAACATACTTCTAGCTTCTGATTCCACTGCTGCACTGGTAGAAGGAATACATTCATTGTTTTCTGAGGAAGTCAGTATTTCTTGAACTGGAGGATCTTCAATAGTAGTACTAGTGCAGTTTGAAGACAAGGCAGTTTCTTCAGAAACTACTGCAGTCCCCATGGTCGATGGATTATCAGTTGGTGCAGATGAGGATGACTCGCCATTAACTGAGAAGGGAAAAGCGGTAAGAAAAGCTATCGAGAAACCATGAACTAACCAATCAATTTTACTTATTAAGAGCCTAATTCACACTGAGCAATGCACCAGGTACAGATGAACATAAAATAAGACAGATTAGTTTCAAGTTGCCCATATTTTAGGGATGAACAACATATAAATGATAAAAATTTAAGAATATATATACTGATACCTTTAACTTAGCAAAGAAAAGCAGTATTAGGATAACAAATACCTTTCCTCTGAATTATCAATTCTGAGGGAAAGTGTGCTTGGGCTATAGATAAACTTTAAAATGAGCCCTTTCAATCCCCTTTTCTCATGCAAATGGTAGCTACTATCAAAAGAACTCTTCTGCTAATTTGGGAAATACATGGTGGCATTAATTCTTAAAATAGTACTATAAGAGATGGCAGAAAAAGATTGAAGAACCCATTCTATATTTTCTGGAGAAATAACCCAGTATTGGGACCCAGTGATACAATTTTCTTAGTTTTCATTTTAAGTGTCATCAATCCATTTAAACTATGCATTGCTATAAAAGGGAGTCAAGTTAAAACTGTGTGGGCAATACATAAACAAAACCTACTAGATTACTCATCAAAGTTCAAATTGAAATGAGAGAGGGAGACATAATTAGAGCAATGAAATCTTCAGGTACATTTTAAAGAAAGAAAAAGACATACAGTGGAAAGGAGAGAAGACGGCATCAATAAAGAAATCAGATGGTATGTACAAAAGAACAACGATAGAACCAATCAACTTCTGTACCAAATATGGGGAGAGACTGGCTTTCGGGGGAAAAAATAAATAACAAGATATGAAAAATTAAGTATTTAGAGCTATCCTATACTCAACACTGTTAAAAATTATGGAGAAATAAAAGAAGTGTGTGTCTAAAGAGATAAATTCTGGTATCTCCTATATGATGTTCACGTATTCTCATTTAATTTTCAATCTTCAACAGGGTGTTTAAAGCAAATTAGCATAAAAGGGAAAAGAGGAATATATGAATAAATATATAGGTATAATCTAGTCCACGAGAAACAGTCATAAACCTTTGTGCTCACTAAACTATAAATAACAAAGAAACTCAACTTACTGAAAGGTTTACTAAAAATCTGGCAGAATATGCTCAACACTTTTTAAGGATTAACCTCAGAAAACAATGCTATGAGGCAGAAACCACCATTTTCCCCACTTTATTAGTAAGAAACTGATGTGTATGTGTGCACAGAAATGACAGTTTTCCCCTTAATTCACAATTGATTTGCTTAAAGTTAAAAAAAAAAACAATTAATAAAATAATCCAGGGCCGGCTGTAGCTCAATTGGTAGGGCGCCGGTTTACCACATGGGAGGCCCCGGGTTCGGTTCCCGGGGCCTCCTTGAGCGGACAGACCGCCTTGAGAAGGCAAGCCGCCATGGCAGGGCAAGGCCGCCACGGGCAGGGCAAGCCGCCATGGGCAGGGCAAGCCCCCGCAGGGAGGACAAGCTGCCCGCGGGGAGGACAAGCCGCCCGCGAGCAGGCAAAGGCCGCCACGCGGTGAGTTGACTCGGCAGGTCGCCACAACGGGGGGAGACAAGCAGACACAGAAGAACACAAAAATCAATACAACAAGAACAAGCAGAAACGGGGGGGATATCTAATAATAATAAGTAATAATAATCCATGAATTGAGGAATCAAAATGAAATTACAAACTTTAGGGAAATTAATGGCAATGAAAACACAACTACTACTACTACAAGATGCTAATAGCAGACAAAAAACCCACTATAACAAATGTTATGCTAAGTAAAAGAAACCAGACACGAAGTACTACATATGGTATGATTCCAGTTATATAAAATATAAACATAAATCAATTTATAAAGATGAAATTAGATTAGTGGATATGTAAGACTGGGGAAGGATAGAAAGACTGAGAGGTGACTGCTAAGGGGTGTGGGGGTTTTCCTTTTGGAGTAATGAAATTGTTCAAAAATCTTTTGTGGTGATAAACGCACAACATTGTGATTATACAAAAAGCCACTGATTGTACATTTTGGATGGACTGTACAGTAGGTGAATATATCTCAATAAAACTGCTTAAAAATAAATAAATATATATATAAAATAGCTAGATACAGCATCTATGTATGGCAGGGGAAGCATAGAGAGATTGAGAGGTAAAACATTTTCTTGTTTGTCTGCTTTTTGTTTATTATTATTGAAATAATGAAAATGCTGTAATAATGACTGAAGTGATGAATGCACAACTATGTGATTATACCAAATACCACTGATTAGTACACTTTGGATGAATTGTATGCTTTATTAATATGTATCAATAAAATTGACTTGTTTAAAAAAATAATGCCATTGGAGATGGCCAAGGAAGTATCCAAGGATTTAAGAAAGAATGACAATAAATGAGTTTAGCAAATACATTTGGTAAGTAAAACCAAGAGTTGATTTATTAAAAGACCAATAAAACAGACAAAGTTTGCAAATGTGCCTGGTAAGAATCAGTTGGATACTAGGTTTGTTGCTACAGAGCAATAATAAAATGATTTTTTTCAAAAAAAAAAATAATAATCTGTTGGGATCTTGCTGAAAACATATATCCCAGTTCCTATCCCATACTTATTATCCCATACATTTTGAATCACTAGAAGAAATCTCTAGGGAAGGGCCTGGAAATCTATGTTCTTAACAAATGCTTTTGGAAAACTGATTTCTTATCAGGAAAGTTGCTGAAACCATGAAACATACCTTTCCAAGTTTTATTAAAAAGAAAGTGATATGGGCCAAAAGAACATTCCCAACATTGTGGTTTTAACCACAGAACTGCAAATCCCCAGAGTTCACCTGCTCCTTCCCCTGACTCTCCCCTCAGTTCCATGGATAGTCCAACCCAATCCCCCCACTCTACCTGCCCCCCACAGACCAGCACTGCTGAATCCAATATCCATAATGTAAATCATTGACCATGGTTAGTAGCAATGCTTCAATATTTGTACATCAACTGTAACAAATGAACCATCTACCTGAAAAATATTAATAACAGGAGAGAAGGGGAAAAGGGGGAGGGTGATGGGTATATGGGAATCCCCTATATTCTGTACGTGACTTTCCTATAACCTAAAGCTTCTTCTAGATAAAATGAAAATATATGGAGAAAATGCCACTGTACATACAAGACAACAGGTCTTATAGCGATGAAAACCATGTCAGAAGTTTTTTTTAATTATTTCAAATTTTTTCGATGTTTTGTATTTTATTTATTTTAAAACCATCATTATATTTCATTTTCCTATTAATTTTATTTGATTATTTTGTTGGTTTCACTTTTGAAGGACTTTTGGATCACAGAAGGGTCACAACTGTGGCAGGGGAGGATCGTGGTACGGAGTGTCAGTGATGGGGGATGCATGGGAGGAGGTTCACCTGGGGCATACCTACAAGGCATATGAACGTGTTCAAGTATTTTTGGGGCATTGTCATGGTAGGTGGAGATTCACACAATAATCCTAAGAATATCGAATCCCATCATGGGGGCCTCTGCCACATTCTCTAATGGGACAGCAAGAATCTCTGGAGTACAAGGGCAGTGCCTAGTGAAGGAACATGGACCATTGCAATGGGCCCTTGATATACTGTACTTATGAGCCTTTTCTTTTGAAATTGAAAATTAGCCCAGAATTATATGTTGCCTAAGAGTTATCTCCTGAGAGCCTTCCTATTGCTCAAATGTGGTCTCTCCCTAAGCCAAACAAAGCATATAAATGCAGTATCTTACCACTACCACCCCCTCCTGGCATGGGACATGACTCCCGGGGATGAGCCTCCCTTGCACTGAGGGATTACTACCAAGCACCAACTAGCAATGCAACTGAAAAAAGACCTTGACCTAAGGGGGAAAGGATAAATGAGCTTTTATGGCTACGAGATTTCAAGGTGAGCCGGGAAGTCAATCCAGAGGTTATGCTTATGCACGTCTCAGCAGGATCTCATTGACTGCCACAGTAAATGTTGCCTCAAATA
>PVKH010022671.1:0-14044 GCA_004027955.1 Chaetophractus vellerosus
TTCATGTATTTACCTATATCATCTATAGGGAAATGTCTATAAGATCCATTGCTCATAATTTTTATTTGGTTAATTTTATTTAATTATGCTGTTATAGGTATTCTCAGTATATTTTTTAAGCAAGTATTTTTTCAGATTTATGATTTGAATATATTCTCTCCCATTTTGTAGGTTTTCTTTAAATTGTATTGATTGTGTTTGATATTTAATCAGAAACTTTTAAATTTTTATAAAGTCCTATATATTTTTTTCACTTGTACTTTGGTTGTCATAATTGATAAAACTTGTAAATTAATAGTTGTGATTGGGTCACTACTCCAAACAGGACATTTGAAGTACAAATATTTCTTTTCAGGGATATTGGCTACCTGTAATATGCATACTCCATAAATTTCTTTCCCCTTTACTTACTTCAGAATGACAATATTAGCATCAAAAGAGAGGATTATGTGTGAAATAGCATATATCACATGTGTATGGCTAAAATGCAATTAAAAAAATAACCAAAAGTTTTATTTAATCAATCAGACTCACATATGGCTTTTTCCATGTCAGGTGTCTGTGTGGGAAACATTTTGCTGCCTCTCTGACATGGGTGAGCACTCTATTCCACATTAAGGCCTGCTCCAGGTAAGAGGGTTCTGGGAGGCAAGTGTGTGTTTTCAGCCATAAAAAGGTCTTCCAGGCCCATCTAAAGAGTTCTCAAGAAATACCTGTATTCCCTCTAAGCTGAACACAGCATATAAATATATTACCTTCCTCCCAAGGTGGGATATGATTCCTGGGGATGAACCTTCCTGGCACCAAGACATTACTATCAACCACCAACTAGCAATGCAAATGGAAAAAGACCTTGAACAAAAGGGGAAAATGGTAAAGACAAATGAGTTTTTATGGCTAAGAGACTTAAAAGTGAATCAGGAGGTCATTTCAAGCTTATGCTTATGCATGTCTCAGCAGGATCTCTTTGACTGCCAAAGAATATAGTATCCCAAATAGTGGGGCTCCTGAGGGCTCTGGAAACATCCAGACACTATAGTCAGGGCAGATACCTGAGGATTTTGGTGCCTTGCTGGTGGCCCCTACTTCTGAATTTATGCTTCCCACAGTTACAGAACTGGACACAGGTGTTGTTTCCCTACACATGGCTCTTCTGTCCTTCTATTTGAACCTATAATTAGTACTTCAGTTCATAGGTGTACATCCAAGAGACTTAAATCTTTGGTGTGTCCATGTGCCAGCTGGGCTGTGAATCTAAACAGAGTTGCAACAACTTTTCTCCAGTTCATTGGACTCATGCAGGAAAAATACCATGGAGGTCATGATGGACAACTACCATACCAAGGAACTGAGAGTCTACAACTGTAAGAAAGACAGTCCCATCCTTTGGCCCTGTGGGAATTCAGCCCTATCTCAATTAGAGATGGAACAGACATCACCATCCCAGACTCCTCAGAATTGCAGAATTAAAGTAGACTTATTGGTATTTTACTATAGACTTATTGTGATTCTAGCAATGGAAGAAATTATATCTTTGACATGGGGGCATTGTCCACTGGAGGTTCTGAAGGCTGGGAGAGGGAAAATTATGTGTAATATGAGGGCATTTTAGGGGCTTGGGAATTTCCCTGAATAGTATTGCAATGACAGATACAGGCCATTATAAATCTTGCCACAACCTACAGAATTGTGTGGAAGAGAGTGTAAACTACAATGTAAACTTGATCCACACTTAGTGGCAATGCTCCAAAATGTGTTCTTCAATTGCAATGACTGTACTTCACTAATAAAGGATGCTGTTAATGTGGGAGGTGTGAGAAACAAGGCATATGGGAATCTCCTATATTTTTATGTGACATTTGTATAATCCAAGTATCTTTTTAAAATGCCTGTGGTTCCCAATATGGATACATGGAGAATATGTTAAGTATAGGAACAAACTTGTCTGTTGATAGTGGGGTGGAAGAAATCATTAACTTGAGGTCCTTGTATGAACTAGATATTGGGCTTAGAATCTTCATTTGATTTTATCAGCAATCCTGAGGGATAAGCATTGGTTTCTCCATTTTCTTAGCTGAGAAAACAGTAACTTGACAGAACTGAATAACTTGCTTAAGCAATTAGCAGCAGGCCAAGACTTTCTGACACAGAGACCTTTTTGTTTCCTGTACACACACAACCCATTTTTTTTTTTGATGTGAAGAACTGCCCTGCTCTCAAAAGGTGCTAGAAACAGGGAATATCCTACTGGGATGCCAGCAGATGAATCTGGCTCAGGAGAACATGAAAGGTAATTGGTCAAGGGAAATAGGAACATATATCTCAAAAGCTCCTGTGAGGGAAAAGTGGATTGCCTGAAATATAGACTATGGAGACCACTTGCACAAAGATACCAGTAGAATTTTAGCCAGCTAATTATTTTCTCTCCCTATTTCTTCCTCTTTCTCTCATCATCTCTTCTATCCATGTTCTTCTCTCAGGAAATGGTACATGGTCCAGGCACTGCTGCTTACCCACCCAGCTTAATATAGGGCTATGGGATCTCCATCCCTTACAAACCTGCAATAGGTTGAGAGATTTTCAACAGAGATAGATTTGAAGACAATCATGGACAACTACAATACAGAGTGAGGTGCATGTGTTGGGTTGAAGAAATCCTGAGGGTTTTGGAGAAGAGAGGGAATCTGGATTGCAGAGGTCTCCATTCATTACCAGGCTGGCACCTCATTCTCACACCTTCATATAAGAGTGATAGCACCTGCCCTGTCTACTTTACAGGATGATGGGTGCAAATGAAATATAAGAGGATTCCCTTTACAAAGTGTAAACCACTAGTTCTCTAACTTTCTTTATGATTCTCTTAGCTTTAATCCAACCAAAAAATAACATCTTTTTCTTTTAATGTTATTAAGAAATATTTATTACAAAGTAAATGTTCCACCACACAGATCCCCAGTCTATCACTTCACAGGTAAACATTGTAATTATTTCTTTGCATCCATCCAGAAATTTTCTATTCATAAAGCAAATATACAGGCTTAATTCAGAGATATTGTGGGTTTGGATCCAGGCCGTCACGATAAAGCAATTCACATGTATTTGTTGGTTTCCCAAGAAATAAAAGTTATATTTACATCTTGCTATAGGTTTAGTGTCCAATAACATTATTTCTTTTAAAAGTACATAGTTTAATTAAAAATAACTTATCGCTATAAAATACTAAGCAACATTTGATCCTTCAGTGAGGCGTACACATTTTGCTGGTGGAGGTCCTTGCCTCAACCTTAATGGCTATTAACTGATAAGGGTGGTGAAGTTTGGGGTGGTTTTGCCAAATTCTGAAATAACACAGGAGCAAATTTGCTACATTGATTGAATCTTCCTTTCATGAAAATTTCTCAGTAGCATATGATGCTGTTTGATAGTATTTTATCCAGAGTAGAACCTCTTTCAAAATTTGTCTCACTCCTTTCATACCCTGCCACTGGTTTATCAACTAAATTGATGTAATAGTCTAAAAAATTTGTTAACATTTTAACAATTTTCACAGCATCACAGGTGTAGATCCCATCCCAAGAAACAACTTTCTTTGCTCATCTATAATAAGCAACTCCTCATCCATTCAAATGTGATCATGAGATTGTAGTAATCCATTCATATCCTTAGGCACCACATCTCACCCTAGTTCTCTAGCTATTTCCACCATATCTGCAGTTAATTCCTCCACAAAACATCTTGAACCCCTCAAAGTCATCCATGAAGATTGGAATCATCTTTAACAAACTTCTGTTAATGCTGATATTTTAACTTCCTCCAATGAATATTCTTAATGGAACTTTGAATGGTGAAACCATTCCATAAAACTTGTGTATGAATTTTGCCAAGATCCACCAGAGGAATCATTATATGGATGCTATATCCTGATGAAATTATTTCTTAAATAATAAGACTTGAAAGTCAAAATTACCACCTTGATCCTTGGGATAGAGAATGACTGTTGGGTAAGAAAGCAGGAAAAGAAAACTCATGCCATCTTACACCTACAGAGCTCTTGGGTTACTAGGTACATTATCAATGAGAAAAAAAATTGAAAGGAATCTTTTTCTGGGCAAGGGAATCAACAGTGTGCTTAAAAGAAATGAATACCTCATTTAATTGAACTTCAAAGATATTCCATTTTCTATAAAATGAAGGATCATGCTGCTTGCAAATAGTGAAAATTTTAATTCCTTCTATCCAATTTGGATGCCTTTTATATATTTTCCTTGCCTCAGTATTCAAGCAAGTATTTCTAAGACAATGATAAATAGGAGTGGTGATAGTAGGCATCCTTGTCTTGTTCTCGATCTTAGAGGGAAAACTTTTAGGATTTCACCAATGAAGATGATATCTGTGGGTTTTTCATATATACCCTTAATCATGGTCAGAAAGTTTCCTTTTATTCCTGTCTTTTGCAGTGTTATTCTCAGGAAAGAGCGCTGTATTTTTGGAATGCTTTTTCTGCATTTATAGAGAAGATTGAGTGATTTTATTCTTTCAATCTGTTTATGTAGTGTGTTACATTGATTGATTTTCTTATGTTAAACCATCCTTCCATACCCAGGATGAAAACCATTTGGTTATGTTGTAAATTTGTTTGATATGTAGTTGAAAGTGATTAGCAAGTATTTTGTTGAAGATATTAGCATCCAGGTTCATTAGAGAGATTGGTCAGTAGTTTTCCTTTCTTGTGGAATCTTTGTTTCGCTTTGGTATTAGGGTAATGTTGGCATCATAGAATGAGTTAGGTAATGTTCCTTCTACTTCTATTTTTTGGAAGAGCTTAAGCAGCATTGGTGTCAGCTCTTTCCAGAATGTGTGGTAGAATTCACCTGTGAAGCCATCTTGTCATGGGCTCTTCTTAGTTGGGAGGTTTTTAATGACTGAGTCTATCTCCTTATTTGTAATTGGACTGTTGAGTTCATCAATTTCTTCTTTATTCAATTTTAGGCTGCATTTGAGTTTCTAGGAATTTGTCCATTTCCTCTAAAATATCATTCTTGTTGGCATATAATTTTTCAAATTATCCTCTCATGATACTCTTTATTTCTCTGTGGTCAATGCTGATATCCCCTTCCTCATTCTTTATTTTGTGCATTTTTATCTGCTTTCTCTTTTCCTTTGTCAGTCTGGGTAAGGTTTTGTCAATTTTACTGATCTTCTCAAGGAATCAGGTTTTGTTTTTGTTTATTTTTTCTATTGCTTTCATATTTTCTATTTTATTTAGTTCTGCTTTAATCTTTGTTATTTCCTTCTTTCTACTTCTGTTAGGGTTAGTTTGTTGTTGTTTTTCCAGTTCCTCCAGGTGTGCAGTTAGGTCTTCAATTTTAGCTCTTTATTATTTTTTATATATGCATATGTGGCTATGAATTTCCTTCTCAGTACAGTTTTGCAGCATCCCATAAGTCTTGATATGTTGTGTTCTCATTTTCATTCATGTCCACATAGTCACTGATATCTTTTAAGATTTACACTTGACCCACTGTTTGTCTAAGAATGTGTTGTTTAACTGCTGAATCCTTGTGCCTAACCTGGTTCACTGGCCCTTATTTATTTCCAATTTCATTCCATTGTGGTCAGAGAAATTATTTTTTATAATCTCAGTCTTTCTGAATTCATTGAGATTTTTTCTGTGGCCTAGCACATGGTCTTTCTTAGAGTATGATCCATGTGCACTTGAAAAGAGTACATATACCACTGTATTTGGGTGTAGTGTTCTACATATATCTATTAGATATAGATCTTATAATGTATTAATCACAGTCTTAGTTTCTTTATTGATTCCTTGTTCAGATGTTCTGTATAATGGTGGTGATGATGTATTAAAGTCTCCCACTATAATTGTAAAGGCATTTCTTTCTCCACTTATTCTTTCCAGTGTTTGCCTCATGTATTTTGAGGAACCCTGATTAGGTGCATAAATGTGTATGATTGTTCTTTCTTCTTGAATGATTACCACTTTTCTAATATATAGTGTCCATCTTTGTCTCCTATGATAGTTTTGCATTTAAAGTCTATTTTGTCTGACATTAGGATAGCTACTCCTGGCCTTTTTTGGTTGTTGTATGCTTGTAAATTGTTTTCAGCCATTCACTTTCAGCCTCCTTGAATCCCTGGATCTAAGGTGGGTTTCTTGTAGACAGCATATAGATGGGTCATATTTCCTTATCCTTTCTGCCAATCTGTGTCTCTTGACTGGTGAGTTTAATACATTAACCTTCAGGGTTATTGTTCTCAAGGAATTTCTTACACCAGCCATATATTCTTTGGTTTTATGTATATCATAAGCTGTTTTTATTTCTTTTTGTCTTTTTTTGATGTACTTACACTCTCCTCCAACTCTCTCTCTCTCCTGTTTGTTCCTTTCAATCTGTAGCACTTCCTTTAGTATTTCTTGAAGTGCAGGTTTCTTAGACATACTCTCTTAATTTCTTCCTTAATTTCTGTTTATCTGTGAATATTTTGAGCTCTCCATTAATTTTGAATGCCAGCTTTGCTGGATAGAGAATTCATAGCTTGAAGTTTTGTCCTTTGAGTACCTTTACTATGTTGTACCAGTTTCTTCTTGCCTCCATGATTTCAGATGAGAATTCAGCACTTAATCTTATTGAGCTTCCCTTGTATGTGATGGTCCTCTTTTCTCTTGTTGCTGAGTATTTTTTCTTTGTCTTGAGCATTGGACATTTTGACAAGTATATGTCTTGGATTTGGCCTGTTAGGATTTATGCTGTTTAGGGTGCACTGTGCTTCCTGGACATGTATGTCCATCTCCCTCTATAGAGTTGGGAAGTTCTCAGCCATTATTTCCTTCAACAATCCTTCTGTTCCCTTTCCATTCTCTTCTGCCTGTGGGATGCCTATAATGCATATGTTTCTGTGTTTTGTGTTGTCATTCAAATCCCTAAGTCCCTGCTGGATTTTTCTATCTTTTTAGCTATCAGTTCTACTATCTGTTTGATTTCAGATGTACTGTCTCCCACATCACTAATTCTTTCTTCTGCCTGTTCTAATCTGTTGTCATATGCTTCCTGTGTCTTTTTGATTTCTTGGATTGTGCCATTCATCACCATCATATCCATTATCTTTTTAATTCATGTTTGCAAGTTCTTCAGTATGTTTTCCCAGTGTCTTCTTAATATCTTTAATCTCTTCCTTCACTTCATTTAGTTGGACCATGGTCTTTGTTTTGGCAGCTTTGGTTAGTTGTTCAATGTTCTGCAATGGTTATAAGTTTATTTATTGGATTGATCCATGTCTTCCTGTTTCTTAGTATGGCTTGTAATTTTTTTTTGCTCTCTAGTCATCATTTATCTTGATGGTTTTATTCAGCTTATTAGCTTCTCATTTTGCTCTAGAGGTTTCTTTAGCTTCAGTTTTTGTGTGTGTGTTAAGTTTTCTCTTGTACACTTTGTACTTGTTTTATTTCCTTGCTCTTTACTCTGTTTCCTTGAAGGAAAAAGGTTGGGGCCAAGGAAATGAAAAGACATAATAAAGAAAAGGATAATAGTTATAATAAAAGTTAGATAAGGGACCATATATGACTTATTAAAATGAATGTTTAACTCATGTAAGCCGTGTAGATTAATAGGAATAAAAAAATGGGAGAACCTACAATGAAATGGGAAATGCAATAGAGAAAAATATATAGAATGATTTAAAAGGCCAGAATGATGAGAAGAGAAAGAAAAAGAAAAGAAACAACAGAAAGAAAATAGTTAATAATAATAATAAATTACAGAATAGATATTATAATATTATAATAATATTATAATATTAATAATAATAATAAAATACAGAACAGACAAGATAGAATTCAAAAGCAGTAAAATTGAGAACTAATTGAATAAAGGTGGAAAGTAAGAACCACTACAGAAAGCATAATACAGAAACATGAAGGAAGGAAAAGAGATAGTGTAGGTAGACAAAATCAGTATACACAGAAAATGGGAAATCAAAGAAGAAGATGCACAGCAAAGAAGAAACAAGCTAGCAACATCCAATTTTAAAACGGGGGGGGATAGAAAAGGAAAAGATGAAACAAAACAATTAAACAATCAATCAAACACACTAGCAAGCAATGAAACAAAGCTAAGGAAGAACAGCATTCCTACTTGGGCCAATGTGGGGCCTCTCAGGCTGCTGGTGTTCAATAAATTACCCTGCAGGCTTCTCTCTGCAGGTCTTGAGGCCAGTTTTAGTGAGAAAAATTAAGTTAAATTTTTTCAAGTAACCTTTTTTTGAAGAACAAGGGACACAAAGAAGCTTGTTCAAAATGAATATCTATGTTTTCCCTGTCATTGTGGATCACTATGCTTAGAGGAGCCAGGAATTGAACTAAGGACCTCATATATTCAAAGCAAATATTGCTCCACTGACCTACCTTTCTAATTGCTCACTTAGCTCCTCAGAAAGCTTTCCCCCCAGGCAGGTTTTACTCTCCTAGGGCTGCAGTGTTCAGCAGGCTGTATGAGCAGATCCACCCTCCCCTCTCCTGTTCAGGCTGAGTTCCATTTTGAAGTTCAATTGGGACTGTGATGACTGAGTACACCACACTGAAATGATTTTCAAACCCTTTCTAGAGGAGCAGGTGGTCTTGGAAACTTATTAAGTACTTCCCACTGCCTGACTCCCTTAGGAGAGTTGAAATTCTGTACATCCTTACCTGGAAATATTAAATTGGCTGGCTCTACCTTCTCTCAGGCCAACCCTCTCTATCCCAGGGCAGTGAGGTAAAGCAGGCTTCTATGTTTCCTTGAAGGAAAAAGATTAGGGCCAGAAGCATCAAAAGTGGTAAAAAAAGGAAAAAGGGTAATAGTGCTATTGATAAAAGTTAGAACATTGGCCATATCAGACTTAGTAAACTGAATATTTAACTCATGTAGGCAGTGTAGAGCAATAGGGGGGGGAAGTGGAGTACCTACAATGGAATGGGGAATCAAATAGAGAAAAATACATAGAATGATTTATAAGGCTAGAATAATGATGAGGAAAGTGAAAAAGAGTAAAGAGAAGGCTGAAAGAAAAAAGCTAATACAAAAAAAAGGAAAGAAAAGAGAACAGAATAGACAAGATAGAAGTCGACACTTGTGAAGTTGAGGTCAAATGAAAAAAGGTAGAATGTAAGAACCACAACAGAAAGCTGGAGGTAGAAAGATGAAGGAAGGAGAAGAGATAGCATTGGTAGGCACAATATACACAGAGAAAGGAAAATCAAGGAAGAAAAGGACCAGCAATGAAGAAAAAACCTAGCAGCACCTAATTCCAAAAAAATATATAATAATAAAAATAAAAGTAAAAATGAAAAATAGGGTAGGGGAGAGGAAATAAAAGCAACAAATAAACAAACAAAGAACAGCCAAACAAACAAGCATGCAGTCAAACAAAGCTAAGGAAGAACAGCATTCTTTCTTGGGCCCTTTTGGAACCTCTCAGCCTGTGTTCATTAATCAATTAGCCTGCAGCTTCTCTCTGCAGGCTTTGAGGCAGAATTTAGTGAATAAACGAAGTCAAAACTTTTATTATTATTTTTTTTATGGAATAAGAGCCCTAAAAGAATGCCTCTTCTGGACCACCCCGTCCTGTGAGGTGATCGCAAATAGGCTCGTTGAAACTCAGCAACTACTTCCCACTGCCTGACCACCCAGGGGAACTGAGACTCTGTTACTCTGCACAGAACTGTAAAATTGTTGGCTCCCCCCATTCCTGAGCCTAGCCTCTGTGTTCCATGGCAGTTAGGTAAATCATTCTTGCACCACACTTTCACCTCTCCCCTCAGCCTGGAACCAATTCCATCCAACTAATTCACTCCCCAAAACTGCTAGGTGGTCCTGGCAACCAAATCCACAGAAAGGAAACCCCTCTCCACCCTTTGCCAGAACCTTCCTACTCTTGGAGTGTGCTACCCCTCACCAGACTGCTGGACCTGGGGCCTTGCAACCCCCTGCCTGGAGAATAGGGTTTAGCAGCCTGTGTTTCCTGCTGGGGAAAAAAACAACTGACCATTTTATATTGAGCAGTCCACCTCACCATCCATTTCCTTCCAGATCGATGCACCCAAGACTCTCATTCCACAGACACCTAGAAAAGACCACCTGGGCAGGATCCTATACCCAATCATCTATCCACTTCTGGAGAGATGACCAGTGCCCACCCTAACTGACACCATCTTGGCCCCCATTCCACAAAAAGTTTTCCTGTTATCATATCTGTATTAGGTGCTATCATATTTGTTCATACTTTCCATACTCATGAGGGATGTAATTGATAGGGAAAGATATGGGGACACAGTGATTGGGGTATATGGTTAACCCCTATATTCTCTATGTAACTTTTCTGTAACCTGAAGCCATTTGGAAAATAAGGTGAAAAAAATAAGACACTGATGGAACATACAGAAGAAATTGTTAATATACATAAATGATAAGAGATCTTACAGTGATAAAAGGCTGAATGGAAAAATATTTTTATTTTTTATTATTTTTGATGGCTTTGTTTTAAGGAAGGTTTTGGATTGAAGAAAGGTTGCAAGTGTGACAGAAGAGGATCATTGGTTTTGGGTATCAGTGGTGGGGAATGTATGAGAAGGGGTGCTATATTAGTCAGCCAAAGGGGTAGAAGCTTTGCAGTTACCAGACCATAAAGAACAATTTACCACACTTACCAATGTATTTTGCCACATGTTGGAGCAAGATGGCTGCCAACATCTGTAAGGGTTCAGGCTTCCTGAGTTCCTCTCTTCCCAGGGCTTTCCTCTTTCTGGGCTTAGCTGCTGTGTTATCTCCACAAGGCCAGTTGTAGACCATTAGGTGAATGCCTTGTTTCACTTCCCAGTGCCTTCTCTCTTTCCTCATGACCATGCTCCTCTGTGTGCTTACTTTCCAGGGCTTCAGCTCAAGAGTCCAACATCAAAACTCCAAGTCTGTCCTTTGCCATGTCTTTTATCTGTGTGTCCCCACCCACTAAGGGACAGGTACTCAACACCCTACTGAAGTGGCCCAATCAATGCCCTAACCATAATTTAATTAGTAAAAGTAAAACCTCTGAATCCAATACACTCTAATATGACCAGAAGAAAAGACCAGTTTACAAACATAATCCAATATTTCTTTTTGGAATTCATCAGTAATATCAAACTGCTACACTCACCAAAGTCTATTGCCACCTATTGGAGCAATATGACTGCTGATACCTGCAAGGGTTTGGCTTCCTGTGCTCCTCTCTTCCTAGGTCCCATTCCTCTCCAGATTCAGCTGCCATACTCTCTCCAGAAGGCCAGCTTTAGACAATGGTTCTTCTCTGTTCCTGGGGTCTCTGCCATGTCTATGGAGCCTTCTCTACCTCCTCACATATCTTTTTCTCTGTGTGTTTACTTCCCAGGGCTCCAATATCAAAACTCCAGAATCAAAAGTCCACTGTCTCCACTGCTGTTTGTTTTTCTCTGTGAGTCCCCACCCATGAAGAGGACAGGAACTCAAAGTCCTACTGACATGGCCCAATCAAAGACTTAATCATAATTTAATCAAGTAAAAGTGAAACCTCTGAGTCAAATACAATTTAAAATGCCCAGAGGAACAAACCAATTTACAAACATAATCCAGTATTTATTTTTGGAATTCATAAATAATGAGAAACTGCTACAAGTGCACTTGGGAGATGCCTCTATGGAATATGATTGGATTCATGTCATGAGTTGTTGTCTTAGTGGGTGGAGACTCAGACAATAACTGAGGGAAAATTGAATTCTTATCCTGTGTAATCCAGCTACTTTCTTTACTAGGTTGGCAAAAAGCTCTAGGGTAAGTGGGCAAAGCCAAGTGAAGGAGGGCATATCATTATGCCAGACCCTTTTATTGATGATTATACATATGAACCTCATTGTTGTGAAATAAAAACTTAGCCTGGTAATATAAGAAATATATTATATTACTTGTATATATTATATTAAGAACTAGACACCCTCCTTGCTGCTCAAATATGGTCTTTCTGTAAGCCAAATTCACCATATACATTAACTACCTTCCCTGCAACATGAGGCATGACTCCCAGGGATGAGACTTCCCAGAACCAAGGGAGTAATACCAAGTGCCAACTAGCCATGCATTTAGAAAATTATCTAGACCAAAAGATGGAAGTATTTAATACAAATGAGTTTTTATGGCTAAGAGATTTCAAAGTGATTTGGGAGGTCATTCCAGAGGTTACTCATTCCTCAACTAGGGGTACTCCTTATGGATCTAGAGACATCCAGATACTTTAGGCAGCACAGGCAACCCAGGATATTGGCACCCCATCATTTGGCTTAACCTTGAAATATATAATATCCCATCCCAGGAAGACAAGAGTCTCTGAAACTGCAAGCAATCTACTGCCCCATGAGATCAAAGCCCTCTCAATTGGAGACAGGGTAGTCATCACCATCCCCAAATCCTCAATATTGATGAATGAACAATCCTAAGGGGGAAAACAACTATGAACTGAAGTACACTTATTATTTTTCTAGAAATTGAATAAATTTTATATTTGATATAAAGGCAGTGACCACCAAAGTTTCTGAGGGGTGGGAGAGGGAGAAATAGGAATGACATTGGTACATTTGTGGGACATTATAATTGTTCTATATGCCATTGTAATTCTGGATACAAGTCATTATGTAGTTTGTAAAAACCTAAAAAATTATGCAGTGTAAAGTGTAAGCCATAATGTAAACTATAGACCATGGTTACTAGCAATGTTTCATTATGTGTTAATCAATTTTACAAATGTAACACCCAAATGAAAGATGTTAATATGAGAAAGTGAGGAGGGGTAGGGGGAGAGTATATGGTAATTCCCTATATTTATTAATATGTTTTTATTACAGAAGTTGTGAACTTTCAAAACTGTCATGCACATGTGTGGAATTACCACACAACACCCATTTACCAACACACCACACTATTGCAGAAATTTTGTTGTAGATTATGAGATAATATCATCAGACTATTATGACTAACCATTGTTTATAGTGTAATTTTGCATATTTTTCCATACGGTACTAGTCTTAATACAGTACATTTTGCAATGATGTGAGAATGCTACATTACTGCTGTCAAATACAATCCACAGTTCACACCAATTGTATTTCTCCCACACCCCTCTACACCCCCACCACCCAGCAACACTGATGCACATCCAATCCAGCTCCCAGGATACTCCTGAGTTTGCACTATCAACCACAATTCTTATCCACCCCTGGTCCTATTGTACCACTCATTCCCAAGACAATTCTCCAGCCATTCTCCAACCAACATCCACATCTCTAGACTAACCCTGTCAGCCACAATCCCATCTATATAGCAGCTGCTATATCGATGTTACCATCAACTTAATCCTTTTCCACACTGTTACAATCAAGTTAATAAAAACTCCTATGTGGATTAAGCATCAATACTCCTTCAAAGCCCTCCTTTTATCTGCTAAAATATACTCTGGTTCTAACTGCTTGCATTTATTCTTCTTCTTTATTTCATATTAATGAGGCCATTCAATATTTGTCCTTCTGTGTCTGTCTTACTTCACTTAGCATAATGTCTTCCAGATTCATTCATGTGTCCCAATACCATTTCCTCTTACTTCAGCATAGTATTCCTTTGAATGTTTCTACCACATTTTGTTTATCCATTCATTGGTTGATTGACACTTGGGTTGTTTTCATCTTTTGGCAATTGTGAATAATGCCACTATGAACACCAGTGTGCAGATATCTGTTCTTGTCACCATTTTCATTTCTTCTGTATTTATTCCTAGGAGAGAAATTGCTGGATAATATGGCAGTCCTATATTTAACTTTCTGAGGAACTGTCAAATTATCTTCCACAGAAGCAGCACCATTTTATAATCCCACCAACAGTGAAGAAGTGTTCTTATTTCTCCACAACCTCTCCAGTACTTACTGCTTTGTTTATTTTATTTTATTTTATTTTATTTTATTTTATTTTATTTTATTTTATTTTATTTTATTTTATTT
>PVKH010022672.1:0-14039 GCA_004027955.1 Chaetophractus vellerosus
CTTTGTAGAAGCATCATAAATGCTGCGTACATTGAACAGCAGATCAATGAATCAGTTGAACAGGAGATCCTGTACCAGGCTCTTGTGTGTGTAGTCTAAATCAACAGGATCTAAGAAAACCTTAAAAAGCTCTCTTTTGAAACTTTCCTAAATTTGAGGAAGTATGAGAAATAGAATAATAGACTCAGATTCAGAAAACCCACTCTGAGCTCCTCTTGCATCCCGTTTTTTGCATCAGTATGATGGTGACTAATGGCTCTCCCTCTCAGGACTGCTTTGAGGATTACCTGGGTATATAAAGACACATAGTTGGTAGTTCATAGTGGTTTCTTTTTTCCTTTCCTTGATTGATTGATAGGATAGATAAATACCCAAGCAAGGGGCATTTTTTCTGCTGACACAGGCTTCCCTCTTTGAAATCTGATCGAGAATGGGAAGTGCTAAACAAATAAAAAAGAATTTACTCTGAGTATTATTGCCATCGTGATGGATGGCCACTCCAAAGGCGATTTCTCCTGAGTTCACAGCAGAGGAAAATGTTCAGGCATGATTTTGTGTGTGTGTAGAAAATAAATTGTCTGACAAGGGTGGCGACATTTGGACGGAGAGAGGGCTTAGTCCAGGAATTAAACATGTCAGGAGTCTCAGAATGAAAATCATGTTGAGATGGAAGGTGAAAAAGGGCATATTTGGAAAACTTGACAAGTGGCACAATGGGAGAAAAGGTGGCATTCTGGAATGGGATGTCAGCCATTCTCTGCCACTAAAGCCATGATCTGTTCTTAATAACTCAGCAAGGTGGAAAGGAAAAAGAGGAGCCCAGATTCTAATGCTTTATTATCACAACTGACTTAATTTATGATTTCTTGCTTAATTGACCACATAGCAAACACAGAGTAAAACCAGGCAGGCCTTTTTATGGACTCTTTGCCTAGTTTCTGTCAGCAAAACTCTCAACATCAGAGATATCTGAGATCCAGAGAGAGAAAGTGTCCAGTATAATGTCACACACTGCACACATGGAAAAATCAAGTCTAAAACCCACATCTGTGTGCTCCCAATCAGAGGCCTTTTACAAGGAACTAAAGTATTATCTAGGTATGGATAGCAAATAGGTTACATTCAGAATGATGGTGTTTGTTTGAAGTGTATAAGAGTGAATGCAGGTTCAGCATGAAAGAAGGGCATGATTGATTAGTGATGTCTGTTGTGGGAGCCAGAGGTTCTGCAGGCAGGCCAAATATTTGTCATTCCTAATCTGGGCCAACTTTTTTTTCCCTCTAAAACAAAATACAGACCATGCGACAAATCAGGCCTCCACCTGTTTTTTTTGTTTTGGTTTGTATAATTTCTTTTAATTATTATTATTTTTATTTTATAAACCACACCTGCCAAACATACACTGCCCCTTTACCCACCTCCCCAGTGCCCTGGTAACCTCTATTTGTCTATCTACTGTTTGTCTCTGTGGATTTGCTATTTCTGAACATCTCTTATAAGTGATGTCATACAATAATGCCTTATGTGCCTTGCTTATCTCATGGAGCCTAGTATTTCAAGGTCCTTCCGTGTTGCAGCATGTCTCAGAATCTTTTCACTTTCTTAATGTCCTTTGATATACAAAATTTTTAAAATTTTGATGAAGTTGCATTTATTTATTGTTTCTTTTGTTGCTTGTGATTTTGGTGTCATATCTAAGAATCTATTTCTGATTCCCAGGTCGTGAAGATTTGCCCCTATTTTAACTTCTAAGAGTTTTTATAGTTATAGCTCTTATATTTAGGTATTTTATCCACTCTGAGTTAGTTTTATATATGGTGTGAGGTAAGTGTCTAACTTCATTCTTTTGCATGTGGATATCCAGTTTTCCCAACACCATTTGTTGAAAAGACTATTCTTCCCCTATTGCATGTACTTAGCTATTCAGAGCTATTTGTAGATCCATACAAATTTGAGAATTGGCTTTTCCATTTCTGCAAAAATGACTGCTGAACTTTTCATAGGGATTGCATTGAATTTGTAGATAGCTTTAGGTATTATTGACATCTTATCAATATTAAGTTTTCCAATCCATGAATATGGGATGTCTTGCCATTTATTTAGGTGTTCTTTAAGTTATTTCAGTAGTGTTTTGTAGTTTTTAATGTGCAGGTCTTTTATTTTCTTGGTTACATTAATTTTTAGATATTGTATTCTTTTCAGTGTTATTATACATGGACTTGTTTTCTTAGTTTCCTCCTTGAAGTGTTCGTTGTTAGTGTATAGAAGGACAATTGATTTTTGTGTCTTGATCTTGTACCCTACCACCTTGCTGAAACTGTTTTAGCTCTAGTCATTTTCTTGAGGAATCCTTTGAAATTTCTATATATGGGATCATGTTGTCTGCAGATAGAGATAGTTTTGCTTCTTTCTAATCTGGATACCTTTTATTCTTTTTTCTC
The DNA here is from genome assembly GCA_004027955.1 of Chaetophractus vellerosus. NCBI lineage: Eukaryota > Metazoa > Chordata > Mammalia > Cingulata > Chlamyphoridae > Chaetophractus > Chaetophractus vellerosus. Next base: position 2,442 of record PVKH010022672.1, read on the forward strand.
TTTTTTTTTTATTTTTTGCCTAATTACTCTGTCCATAACTTCTAGTACAATACTGAATGGCAGTGGTGAAAGTGGGCACCTTGTCTTGTTCCTAATCTTAAGAAGGCTTTAAGTATTTCACTATTGCATATGATGTTAGGGTTTTTCATAAATGGCCTCTACCATGTTAATAAAGTTCCCTTCTATTTCTATTTGTTTTTTTTTTCATCAAGAAAGGGTGCTGAATATTGTCAAATGCTTTTTCTTCATCTTTTGAAATACTTGTGTGGTTTTTTCCCCTTCATTCTATTTATGTGCTGATTATATTGATTTTTGCATTTTGGATTCCTTGAATTCCTGGGGTAAATCCCACTTGGTCATAAAGAATAATCTTTTATAATATGCTGTTGGATTTGGTTTGCTGGTATTTTGTTAAGGCTTTTTTCATCTATATTCATAAGTACATTGGACTGTAATTCTGCTTTCTTCTGATGCCTTTATCCAGTTTTGTTATCAGGGAAATGCTGGTCTCATAGAATGAATTAGGAAATGTTCCCTCCTCTTGATTTTTGGGGGAGAGTTTGAGAAGTATTGGCATTAATTCTTCTTTAAAAATGTGGTAGGATTCACCAGTGAAACAATCTGATCCTGACTTTACTTTGGTGGAAGGTTTTTGATGATTGATTCCATCTCTATACTTATTATATGTTTTTTGAGATTTTCTATTTCTTCTTGAGTCAATTTACATAATTTGTATATTTCTAGGATTTATTCCATTTCATCTGCACTATCTAATTTGTTGGAACAACGTTGTTCATACTATAGACATACCTCAGAGATATTACGCATTTGGTTCCAGTACACCACAATAAAATGAATATCACAATAAGCCAAGTCACATGGATATTTTGGTCTCCAAGTACATACAAAAGTTATGTTTACATTATACTGTAGTCTATTAAGTGTGGAATAACAGTGTGTCTTTAAAAAATGTACATACCTTCATTTAAAAATTACTTTATTGGTAAAAAATGCTAACCATCATCTGAGCCTTCAGCAAGTAGTAATCTTTTTGCTGGTGGAGGGTCTTGCCTCAGTGTTGATGGCTGCTGACAGAACAGGGTGGTAGTTGCTGAATGTTGGAGTGTTTGTGGCAATTTCTTAAAATAAGACAACAGTGATGTTTGCTACTTTGATTGAGTCTTCCTTTCATGAAAGATTTCTCTGTAGCATATGATACAGTTTGATAGCATTTTACCCACTGTAGAACTTCCTTCAAAATTGGAGTCAGTCCTCTCAAACACTGCCCCTGCTTTATCAACTAAGTTGAAGTAATATTCTAAATCCTTTATTGTCATTTAAAAAATGTTCACAGCATCTTTACCTTCTCAACAAACCACTTTCTTTGCTCATCCATAAGAAGGAACTCCTCATCCATTAAAGTCTTTTCATGAGATTGTGGTAATTCAGTCACATCTTCAGGATCTACTTCCAATTCTAGCTATCTTGCTATTTCCACAATATCTGCACCTACTTTCTCCACTGAACTCTTGAACCCCTCAAAGTCATCCATGAGGTTTGGAATCAACTTCTTCCAAACTCCTATTAATGTTGATAATTTGACCTCCTTTCGTGAATAATGAATATTCTTCATGGAATTTAAAATGGTGAATACTTTCCAGAAGGTTTAGGTCCAGATCCATCAGAGGAATCACTGTCTATGGCAGCTACAGATTTATGAAATGTATTTCTTAAATAATAAGACTTGAAAGTTGAAATTGCTCCTTGATCCATGGGCTGCAGAATGGATGTTGTGTTAGCAGGCATGAATACAACATTAATCTCATTGTACATCCCCATCAGAGCTCTTGGGTGATCAAGTGCATTGTCAACGACCAGTCATATTTTGAAAGGACTCTTTCTTTTCCTGAGCATTAGGTCTCTACGGTGGGCTTAAATTATTCAGTAATCTGTGTTGTAAATAGATGTGCTATCATCCAGGCTTTATTGTTCTATTTATAGAGCACAGGCAGAATACATTTAGCATAGTTTTTAAGGGCCCTAGGATTTTCTGAATGGTAAATGAACATTGGCTTCAACTTAAAGTCACCAGCTGCATTAGCCCCTAACAAGGGAGTTAGACTGTCCTTTGAAGCTAGGCATTGACTTCTCCTCTCTAGCTATGAAAGTTCTAGATGGCATCTTTTTCTAATAGAAGGCTCTTTCATCTACATTGAAAATCTGTTGTTTAGTATAGCCCCATTCAGCAATTATCTTGCCTAGATCTTCTGGATAACTTGATGCAGCTTCTACCTCAGCACTTTCTGCTTCACCATGTACATTTTTAAAATATATTTTTTATTAAAAATGATATTTAAATTACATGAATGTTACATAAAATATAGGGGATTCCCATATGTCCTGCTCCCTATACCTCCCACATTTTCCCATATTAACATCTTTCATTAGTGTGGTATATTCATTATAATTGATGAAAACAAATTTGGAGCATTGCCACTAAGCATGAATTATAGTTTACATTGTAGTTTACACTCTCTCCCACACATTTTTGTAGGTTATGGCACCATATGTAATGGCCTGTATCTCTCATTGTAATGTCATTCAGGACAATTGCCAAGTCCCAAAAATGCCCCCATATTTCACCTGTTTTTCCCTTTCCCTGTCCTCAGAACTCCCAGTGGCCACTGCCTCCACATCAATGACATAATCTCTTCCATTGCTAGAATCACAATAAGTCTATAGTAGAATACCAGTACTTTTAGGTTACGGAGATAGCTTCTCCTCTTGAACCTCATTAGCCAAGCTCTGCTAACTTCCAATTTTTCTTCTGCAGTTTCCTCAACTTTGCCAGCCTTTATAGAATTGAAGAGAGTTAGGGCCTTGCTCTGGATTATGTTTTTGCTCAAGGGAATGTTGTTTGATCTTCTATCTGGACCACTAACACTTTCTCCACATCAGTCATAAGGCTGTTTTGCTTTCTTACCATTCATGTGTTCACTAGAGTAGCACTTTTTTTTTATATCCCCCCCCCCTTTCTGCTTGTTCTTGCTGTGTTGATTTTTGCATTCTTCTGTGTCTGTTTTTCTCCCCACCCCCCCATTGCGGCAACCCGCCGAGTCAGCTCACCACGCAGTGGCCTTGCCTGCTTGCGGGCGGCTTGTCCTGCCCACAGGGGCTTGCCCTGCCCATAGCAGCTTTGCCCTGCCATGGCAGCTTGCCTTCTCAAGGCAGTCTGCCTACTCAAGGAGGCCCTGGGAACCAAACCTGGGGCCTCCCATGTAGTAAACCGGCGCCCTACCAATTGAGCTATAGCTGGCCCCAGAGTAGCACTTTTAATTTCCCTCAAGAACTTTTCTTTCTCATTCACAACTTGGTTAACTGTTTGGCACAGGTGACCTAGCTTTCAGCCTGTCTCGACATTCAACATGCCTTCCTCAATAAGTTTAATCATTTCTAGCTCTTCATTTAAAGTGAGAGACATGTCACTCTTCCTTTCACTTGAACACTTAGAAGCCATTATAGGGCTATCAATTGGCCTTTCAATATTGTTGTGTATCAGGAAATAGGGAGGCCCAAGGAGAGGGAGAGATGAGGGAATGGCCAGTTGGTGGAGCAGACAGAACACACACATTTATTAAACTCTCTGTCTTATGTGGATATGGTTCATGGTGTCCTAAAACAATTATAAGGGTAACATCAAAAATCACTGATCACAGACCACTGTAACAGATATAATAATAATGAAAAAGTTTGAAATATTGTGAAAATTACCAAAATGTAACAGAGACACAGAGTACAAGCTGTTGGAAAAGTAGCCCCAATAGACTTCCTTGACACAGGGTTGCCACAAAGCTTCAATTTGTAAAGAAAAAAAAAAAGCAATATCTGCAAAGTGCAATAAAACAAAGCACAATAAAATGAGACATACCTGTATTCTCTTAACATCTTTTTTTATTTCTTTAAGGTCATTAGTGATATCACCATTTTCATTTCTGATTTTCATTATTTGTGTCTTTTCTCTTTTTTCTTCGTCAGCCTGGCTAAAGTTCAGTTTTATTGATTTCTTTCAAAGAACCAATTTTATTTTGTTGATTTTTTCATGATTTTTCCGTTCTTTTAATTTCATTTTTCTCTGCCCTCATCTTAATTCATTCTTTCCCTCTGCTAACTCTGGGTTTTCTTTGTTCTTCTTTTTCTACTTCTTCAATATGTAAAGTTAGGTTATTAATTTAAGATCTCTTCATCTTTTTTAATATAGACAGTCATAGCTATTAATTTCCCTCTGAGCACTACCTTCACTGCATCCCATAAGTTTTATTCTGCCTTTGTTTTCATTCATCTCTATTTTCTAATTTCCCACATAATTTCTTCTTTAATCTATTGGTTCTTTAAGAGAGGGATGTTTAATTTCCTCATATTTGTATGTTTTCAAGTTTTTCTTCTGTTATCCTTTTCTAGCTTTACTCCTTTGTGGTCAGAAAAGTTATTTTGTATGGTATCAATATTTTTTAATTTATCAAAACTTATCTGTACCCTAATATATGGTCTATCCTAGAGAATGATCCATGTGCACTTGAAAAGAATGTGTTTTCTGCTGCTGTTGGGTGAACTGTTCCATATATTTCTGTTAGATTTAGTTGGTTTATAGTGTTGTTCTTTGTTCTATCTAGTATTAAAAACGGTGTATTTAAATCTTCAACTATTATTGTAGAACTACTTCTCTTCAATTCTATTGAAGCTTGCTTGATATACTTTGTGTGCCTTTATGTAGGTACATATATGTTTATAACTGTTACATCTTCTTGTTGAATTGACACTTTCATTGATATATAATTTCCTTCTCTGTCTCTTCTAATGGTTTTTATTTAAAGCCTATTTTGTCTGATATTATAGCCACCCCCAGCTTTCTTTTGGTTACTATTTGCATGGGATATCTTTCCATTCTTTCATTTCCAAACTGTTTGCGTCTCTGTATCTAAGATGAGTCTTTAGTAAACATCACATAGTTGGGTTCTTGCTTCTTTATCCATTCTGCCAATCTCTGACTTTTGATTGAAGAATTCCATCCATTTACAGTTAAGGTAATTACTGACAAGGGAAGACTTACTTCTGCTATTTTGATAATTGTTTTATTTTTCACCTAATACCTTTTTCCTCCTTTCCTCCATTATTGCCTTCTTTTTTCTGTTAAGATGATCTTTTAAAATGAACCATTTTGAATCACTTCTTTTCCTTTGTGTAAATATTTTAGATATTTTTTATGGTCACCATGGGATTACATTTACCATACTAAGTCTATTACAATTTATTTTATCTTGTTACCAACCTGACTTCAATAGTCTACAAATACCCTGTTCCCGTATCTCTCCATCGCTCTTCTTTATGTTGTTCTTGTCACAAATGACATCTTTATATATGTGTGCCCAGTAACAAGAGTTTTCTGTGCTTATTTTTTATGCATTTGAATTTTAAGCCATATTAGAAACAAAGGAAAGCATTACAAATGAAAAATGCCATAATACTGCCATTTATATTCATCCATCATATAGGTTTGAGTTACAGTCTAGTGTCATTTCCTTTCGACATGAAGGGATTCCCTTTAGCATTTCTTGGAAGGCAGGTCTAGTGATAATGAACTTCCTCAGCTTTTGTTTATCCAGAAATGTTTTCATTTCTTTCTTTTTTTTTTTATTGAAGGGCACCTTTGCTGGATATATTATTCTTAGATTTCTTTTTTTTTTTTCTTTCAGTACTTTAAATATGCCCTCCCAGCATCTTCTGGTCACCATGGTTCTGAATGAGAAATCCAATACTAGCCTTATTAAAGATCCCACGTATGTGACACATCACATTTCTCTTGTTGTTTTCAAGATTCAGTCTTTGTCCTTGGCATTAGAAAGTCTGATTATAATGTGTCTTGGTGTATATCTCTTTGGGTTCATTCTGCTTGGAGTTCATTGAGCTTTTCGGATTTGTATACCTGTTTCTTTCATCAGATTTGGGAATTTTTCAGCCATTATTTATTGGAAAAATTTTCCAGCTCTTTTTGCTCTCTCTTCTTCTGGTACTCTTATGATGTGTATATTGTTACACATGATTGTGTACCACAGGTTCCTCAGTTTCTGTTCATATTTTTAAATTTTTTCTTTCTCATCCTCAGATTAGACAATTTTAGTTGTTTTATCTTCAAATTTCTGGTCCTTCCTTCTGCCTCCCCCAATCTGCTGTTGAACCCCTCTATTGATTATTTCATTTTGGTTACTTTACTTTTCAAGTCCAGAATTTCCATTTGTTTCTTCTTTATCATTTACATATCATTAAGGATATTCTTATTTTGTTCAGATATTGACTTCCTGACTCCCTTTAGTTCTTTATCCATGTTTTCCTTCAGTTCATTAATCTTATTTAAGAACGTTGATCTAAGGTCTTTGATTAATAATTCCAGAGTCTGAGCATCCTCCAAAACGGTTTCTATCAATTTTTTTCATGTTGATGGGCCATACTTTCCTGTCTTCTTGTATGTTTTGTAATTTTTTGTCGAGAACTGGATATTCTGAGTAATATGTTATAGTTACTCTGAAAATCTAGTTCTCCCAATCCTCAGTCTACTAGACAAAGAAAAAGAAAAAAGAAAAAAAAAAAGGAAATAAAGAGAGAAAAAAATAAAAAATACTAAAGAGCAGACAAAATGCTCTCAAAAAAAGGGGGGGGACAGGGTTACTGCCTCTCCAAGTCTCTTGGTGAATGCCAATGGGAAGCTGGACATTGCTTCGGCCCAGAGGACTGAAACCTAGGCTAGCATCCATGCTGCCAAAAGGGCCAAAACTGATGCTGAAACTGAGGTGAACATCTGTGCTGTGCCCTCACAGATCCACCAGACTAAGAAACATCGACACACACAAGAAAACCTAAACAAAGACAATGTACTGGCTCTTTACATCTAGGTGGATGCTAATAGGAGGCTAGAAGTCTCTGCTGCCTAGACGGTCAAAACCTGGCATCCAGTCTGGACCCTCAGGGATTCCCCCAGATCAACCTTGACCTGCAACACTACCTTTCAGGGGAGGGTGTTTCCTATGCTTGGCCAAGCCCCAGCCAACTGCTCCCAGAATCCAGGCTGCATTTCTAAGACCACTGCCATTTCCACAGCCACTACAGCAGGGCCAAGGAATGAGGGTTGGTCACTGGTTCAAGTTTTCACTTACAAAAGCTGAATTCTAACAGCCTCTCCCTTTGCCTGGCATTCCCATGGTAGTTCTAAATGTCTGGCCTGATTCCAGGGTTACCATCTAGTCAATTTCAATCCCTTTTCTACCACCTCATTAGGTTTTTTATTTTTATTTTTTATTTATTTTTTTGTTGGTTTGGTTTGGTTTTTTGGTGTAGGGAGCATTTGTAAAACTTCCTACTCTGCCATTTTATATCTGGGCTCTCTCCTACCATCTGATTTTGTAAATAAAGTTTTACCGAAATACAGCCCCACTAATTCAGTCATTAAAGCTATTTCTCCTCATCATCACAGAATGGCTGCCAGGGGCAATTTGATCTCTATGCTTCCTTCTTTACATTCAGCAGGTAAAAGTGATGTAAAGGCTAGCTAGCTACCCCCAGCTTGAACTATAAATCCTCCCTTCAGTCTAATTAAAGATATGAGCCCAATCCCATTTGCCGGGAACACACTATAGCCAGCTTGGCTCTATTAGGATCCACCCTTAAACTGGAAATGGTGGCAACTTTCTCTGAATCATGTGGGAGAGAGATGCTCAAAATAAAGTTTCAACTAGAAGGAGAGGGTCATGGATGATGAGTGGGCAACCACCAGTGGCTACCACAAAGGCCATTGAAATAATGCAGAGGGGAGAGAATGATGATTTCTTGGATTAGGGAAAAGCAGGTGAGAAAATAGAAGCAATATTTTGGAGGTAGAAACACTTGTTAGATTGGATCAGGGGGTTATGAGGTAGAGAAATTAATTCTAGTTGACCCTTAAATTTCTGGCTTAAGCAAATAGTCAAGAATTTTTACCAAAGAAGCTGTAGGGGTAGGGGTGTATGGAGAACCTTAGACCAGTTATTTTCAATCCTGCTTGCCACAGGAAGCTTTTTTTTTTTAAATGCCTATGCCTAGACCCCACTCCAGAACAATTAAAGCAAAATCTCTAGAAAGGAGCCTGGGCGTTCTAATGTGCAATCATCATGGGGAGGACAAGAACCATGACTCTCCCATTGGTAGTGTAGTAGAAAGAGTATGGATTCTGGAATCCAACAAACTAAGGTTCAGCTCCTGGCTCTGCTGCTGTGGGATCTTGGGTGAGTCATTTAAACCCTGAGAGTTTTATTCCTCCTCTGAGAAGTGAGGACAGTAATATCTAGTGCTTGGGGGAATGGAAGGGGTTAACTGAGAGAAGGTACATAAAATGCCTTCAGAGGACCTGAGCCAGCATGAAAATTATTAGCCCCTTTTAAGCAGATGGAGGATGATTAAATCCTGTTTGAGGAGGGGGAAGATCCTGGAGTGGGAAAATTTTCTGCAACTGAACTCAAGGCCTCTGCCAGATGATCTCTGAGTTGAGAGAACATGAATTCACAGCATGATGGGCTATTATGATTTCAATTCAGTTTTTCATAATGAAATGACATCTTTCTCCTACATGACTGATCCCATAAGTGAGCCCAATCTAAATTTAGAGGGTTTCAGAGCTCTCTCATAAGCCCAGAAATGTGATTCGTCTCTCCCTAGCTTCCAAGCCTTGTTCATGGTAGCCAGGATGACAACGGCATTCTCTCTCACTACATTTCAAGCAGTGAGTCACTGCATCCATATGGCCAGTTTGGGAGCTGAGAAATGCACTCCACTGGAGCCATCCAACTTTCCACAGTAATCAGCTGTCATTAAGAAAGGATGTGAATCATTAGGGGCTTAGTGCAGAGCACATGTGTGTGTGTATGCGTGTCAGTGTAAGGGATTCACTCATTCTTTCTACACAAATCATGGAAGGCAGTCATACAGACGTCAGTGGCCTTGTGTGATGGCATCAAGTGAGTGTGGGCCAAGGAGCCCCTACACCAGATTCAAGACCATCAAATATCTCTATTAACAAGCACATATTTTGTTTCCCTTATGGGTTTCCCCAGTGGACATCTTGCCCAAAGGTTTACCAGCCAGGAAAATAGTCTTCACCAACAGGGAAAGGAACCAAGCTCCTTGGTAGGAAAAAGTCAGACAAAAATGTGAAAAAAGAAATACTCTTCACAAATGCTATCTGGATTGAAAGTGGCACCTGTTTGAAGGGAGATGAGACAGTATTTTGAGTACATCCTATGTGCTAGACACTGAAATCATGCATATCAAGCATCACAATAAATTAAACTCTTTGAACACTAATTTCTTCATTTCATTAGCTCCATTTTCATTACATTCCTCATAAGTTTGTTTTGAGTTATAATCATACTCAGTAATAAAAAACATATTAATCACTCTGTGCCAAAATATCTATTAAATATGTAACATACAATATCTCATTGAATACCACACCAAGCCTCCAAGGGTGGTATACCCTAGAGCTGGTATACAAATGAGGCTCAAAGGGATGAAATCATCAGTCCAATTTCATATAGTAAGAGCAGAGCCAGGACTTTAATGTAGGGCTGCCTGACTCCAAAGCTCATTTCCCACCTGAACAAATGAGGAAAGTATGATCATGTGGCATTTAGTTTTTCTGAACCTCAAAGTGGCAAAGGAAGGAATTTAACCTGAGGTTTCCTGCCTCTTGGTCCATACTGTTATTTCAAACTCCTGCTTTAACATGTCCCATAAAGTATAAAGCAGCATCAAGTGACCAAGGAGGCTGGGCAAAGGTCCCTGAGGTTTCAGGGTGGTTAAACATCTCTGCTGAGCAGGTTCATAGAAAAGTGAAAGCAAATAGGCTAGATCAGAGCTCACCAGTGCAACACTCAACAAATGGTAGCCATGTGCCAGGCACCTAATCATGTATCATCTCATTTAGTCATTACCACAATGCTATAAATTAGGTATAATTTTCTCTATTTATAGAAAACTGAGACCCACAGAAATGGAACGAACTCATCCAAGGTCACTTATCCTGAACATGGCAGAATTTATATTGGAACAATAATTTGTCCACCCCACTATAATGAAATTCCTTGAGGTCATGACCATATTTGATATCTTTGTTTTCTTAGCATTTGTCATGGTGCCTGGACAGAGTAGATGCCCAATAATTGGAAATTTATTTTCCTCTTTGTCATGAACAATATTCATTCACGATTGTTCCAGGCATTGTACTAGATGCTTTGCACACAATATTTTTTCAGTGTTCAAAATAAGTCTATGAAATAGTTTTTAGATACACTTTAAATATGGGTAAACATACTCAGAAAGACTAAGGTTATATAGTTAGTAAATTGTGGAGGCCAAATTTCAACCCAGGTTTGTGCAAATTTGGTGGTGTGTGTTATCCAAACCTGGGCTTCTCTAGTGTCTGGAAGAAGAGTATTATGGACACAGTCTGATTGTTGGATCCACTGCATAGCCATACACTTAAGTCCTCAGCAATAAGCTTCCATTAGCAAAATGAGAAACTGAAGCTTAGAGGTAAGAACTGAGTTTGCAAACATTTTTTAGGCCATCTTAGGGATCTTCAAGTCTGAAGGAAGAATTATTGGAGCTCAGTGTTCCTTATGAACTATTTTTATACCTGGAATGTGTTGGGAGCCAGCTGGCTGCTGCCACAGCTCAGATATCACCTGGTGCTTTCTTCTGAACTGGGTGAATAAATCACATGAAAAACTAAGCCAGACTGTGTCTGTCTGGGTCTATATCTGATAAGAACCTTTCAGCAACAAGTGAGCTATGCTCCACTTTCTGCAGGGTTGGCTATGTGAAAGGCTGAGGCCGATTGGATAAGAATCACAGGATTTCAAAACTGAAGGGCCCATCCAAACCCTTCACTTTATAGAGAAACAGAGACCCAGAGCCTTAGGCTGTCATATTGAGTTTCAAGACATGGAAATCTATTCAACCTAATGGAGAGTGATGTATTGTAAATATGGAGGGATATTTTTTAGAACCTATTTGCATGACAATGACCGCATGAGAACCAAACAGTCCTCCCCCTTGTGGTAGACAAAGAGATGCACCACACAGATTTCCCTCTGAGTAAGAGCTTACTGCCCAGCTGAGGCAAATACAGCCAGCAAACAGCTTCCGGCTGTCAACTTCTTCAAGGTCTGCCTTAGCTACAGAGACCAGCGTCACCCAAAGTCATACCCTTTCTGGGGTGGTCCACATCCCATGATTAAGCAAGATAGGATATAAATGCCCAGCCATTTCAACCCAACAAGGGACAACTCTGATAGGTGAAATTGGCTCCAGAACTGCCTTTGGGTCAGCTGAGGCTGTCAGGCATCCATCACAGTTCAACTTCTCCTTCTGCCTAGTGTTGCTTTCGCCTCCTTCCTGTCACGGGTGTTGAACCCTAATAAACACCTTGTACTCCAAACTCTAAGTATCTCCTTTGGAAAACCTATTCTGGCCAAATGATATTCCCTTTCTGCATTTCTTGGTTTGTGTGCTCCA
>PVKH010022673.1:0-14051 GCA_004027955.1 Chaetophractus vellerosus
GCTTTGGACTCACTTGACTTGCATGCAAAGATGACAAGATTTTTGCAAAATTTGTATGAGCAGAACCCCTGCCAGCCTGGATTGAAAGGGACAGAGAAGGGAGGAATTGAAGCTCTAATTTAATTGCTTTCCTTTTAACAACTTAGATTGTACCTCCATGAGCTAAGTCAGACTACAGAAACCAATCCAGGTTCAAAGGTCAGAGAAAATGATGATTTTTACTCAGCTAAGTTTGCTTTCACTTGGTTTCACTCCTCAACCTAAGGAAACAAGGTGGTGTGAGTGACCATGGCTCCCAGTTACCTCCCTTGACACTCAACGATGAGACACCTGAAGTGTGGCCTCAATAGTCCTTTCTGGGGGATTCATATCAGATAAGACCAGAAATTCAGATGTTTTACATTTTTATACTTTAATTTAATGCAGCTTGGTTATTTAAAATCCACTGGGGATTATGCTTGAAATATTCCTCATCTCTATCCCAGGCATAATCCATGACTATACCATGATTTCACATCCTAAAATCTTTCCATCTGTCCACTTCTCTCTATCTTTAGTTTCTCCAGCCTGTTCCAAATGAATTAGAACATTGCAATAGCCTCTCAACTAATCATTCTGCATCTTCTTTTTTTCTCTTCCAGTCCATTGCCACATGGCAGCCAGAGTATTCTTTTAAAAAGAATCATGACACTACCTGTTTAAAAATAACTCGAATGCCTTTTCATTGCTCTTAAAGTCAAGTTAAATCAATCACCTTGATACATTTGAACCTTCCCTGTATAGTCTAACTCCTGTTTCCCTCCCTGGCACCATCTCCTTACATGAGACCCTTATTTTCTGCCTTCCCATTATGTAGGCTTCTTTCCACTCCTCCTACATGCCATATGCTACCAATACCCCTATTTTCTTGGTCTAGAATTATCTTCCCCTCTCAGGTAACCTATTTAACTCCTTTATTTTCTTAGGGAAGTCTTACCTAACATCCTAGTCAAGGTCAGATCACCCTATTATAGCCTATCTTAGTGCTTGCCCAGTTGTCATGTTAGCTCATTTTTGTGCTGTTATTTTATTAACATTTCTTAGATATCTTATCTGTGTTTGCTCACACTTTATTCCCACTTTTACAGTGCCAGGCACAAAGGGGGACTAAATCCATACTTGCTTTTTTTTAAGGAAGAATGGAGTTATTTCTTGCAAGTAGTGTAAGAAATAAATGCTATCAAGTACTAATTCTTGGTCCCACCATTTCTATAATAGTGTTGATTCATTTAGAAAACACTTACTTACCTCTTATCCTTTTCAGGTACCTTTTGACATTTTGAAAAGAAGAAAAGCAGGCTCTAATCAATATAATTTATTGGGGGTTTTAGTCATTTAAACCAACAGAAAATTAAAAAAAAAATATGATAGACGTTTGTCTTAGTTTTGTTAGGCTGCAATCACAAATACCAAGAATTTAGACTATATTTGTAACTGTTTATTTACTTATTTACTTACTTAATTTATTTACTTATTTACTTAATTTATTTTTGAAGAGAGAATTGCTTTGTCCATTGGGCTTAAAGGAGGGTGCACTTTATCAGAATGTCTGTTGTTGTTCCTGCCATTTCTAGCAGTGACCAGCAGGTGGTGTCAAACAATCTTACATGCTGGTTCTATTTCAGTTTCCATGCCCATTTAGACTTCTCCCTCTCTCTCCACCCCAGATCCCACCCGCAAAAGCTCGCAGGCAAACATATGATGGGTATAAAGGTCGACAGGAGTAGGTTTTTTAAATTTTATTTTTCTGATTGAAAATTGCTTTCAGGATGACTTTTATTTTTTTCTTCTTACACTCATTGTAGTCTCTGGCTTGTGCTAAATGCTTTACATGTAGGAACTCATTGGAAAGCATTATCCTTAATCCCCACTTTGCAATTGAGGAAAAGAGGTTCAGAAATTCGCCCATGGTTATAAGATTAGAACCCAGGCACCTGGCCCTTGAACCCATGGCATCAGCCTCTGTGCTGAAAATTGAATCATGAACCTTTTTAAAGCAGACTGTATTGTAGACATATTTACAATCAATATATACCCCTGTTTCATTCCTCAAAATTTTCTTTGAGAATATACATAGTGTAGACATTATTTACTAAACTGATTCCCTATCAATGAATATGCCACTTTTTGCTGTTAAAAGCAGTGCTCAAGTGAATAGTATTTATATAATTTGCCTTTGCATATTTTCTTGCTGTCATTTCAGTAAGATAGATTGCTAGTAAGAATTGAAATAGCTAGAGTTCACTGGATACTTACAATGTGCCAGGCTTTATGCTTGGTACTTTCAAAAGATTATCATATTTAAACCTCATAACATCCTTATGAGGTAGATATCATTCTTGTCTTATTTTATTGATGAGGAAAGTGATGTCTGAGGTAGCATGTGGTGGATCTGGGATTCAAAAACAGGTGTCTGATTCTGAGGTCATCTGTGGCCACAGAATTAATATTAACTAGTACTTTATACTGCCCTTGCCTTATTTAGAAGTGAAATTAGTAGGTTTCAGTTTATACCCATTCAAAATGTTAGGAGAGATGACATCAACAAGCAAATAAACAGAAAGAGTAGAATAAGGAATTGGGAAATTCTGCTCCTCCATAAAAACAACAAAAATACTGGCAAAAGCTGCAAGAACCAATTTTTTTCAGAACTTTGAAAATTAATCAAAAGCTTGCAGCAACCCATAGAAAACTAATTCAAGAAAAATTGCTCAGTCTTAGTAAGAATGATGACCTTTGTTGTGTTTTAACTTACTCTCTTCCCATCCTACTGGCCTGACTAAATGATAGCCTTGAAAATAACCACTCATGTTCCCATACCACAGTGTGGAAAGTGGAGCTCATTCAAATAGAACGACCATTTCTTTATCTGTCTGGTGTCTCCCTGAAGACCCTCTCAAAAAGTTTGTCATTATTTCTCTTGACTCTGAAATTGCCTAGCGCCAAAGACAAAATTGGGGGAAAAGGGGAGGCATTGATTGAAAATAATGTATAGATTTACAGGAAAATGGTTTTGCTGCTCCCTGTAAAAGAGGATAAAATGTGGGGCAAAAATAGTCTGCCCCAAAAGTTTGGGAGTTATTTTAGTTTCCTAAACTACTCAAAGCAAATACAAGGAAATAAATTTGCTTAAACAATGGGGAATTTTTTTGCTCAGTTTTGCGGTTGGGAAAATGTACAAGTCAAGGCATTGTCTAGGCTCTGCTTCCTTCAGGAAGATAAGCTGCCAGAGATCCTTGGCTCCACTGTCACATGACAAAGCACATGGTGGTGTCTGCTGGTTTCTCACTTCTTTTTTGGATTTCATTGATATCAGCTGTTTGCCTTCTTGGCTTTCTTTCTCAAGTCTGATTCATTCAGTTTATAAGAGAGTCCAAAAATAAGATGAAGACCCATCATGATTGAGGTGACTCATGCCTTAACTGAAGTAGTTTCATCAAAATGTCCTGCTTTCAATGGGTTCGCACCCACAGGAATGTATTAAATTTAAGAAAATGTTTTTCTGGCATATATATGGCTTCAACCCACCACAGGTGGAATGAGGCTGAGGAATGAGATATAAATAAAAGCTTTGCAAAGTTCTGACATATTCTTCAGAATGTAGAAGGCCATATGTCTGCCCAGGGAGGAGATATGCTGAAGAAAGACCTAAGAAGACCCTAAGCCCTCACCTCTGTTTGACCTTGAGGCTCCATGCAGGCAGGAAGTGAAGGCTAAAGCAGTGTTGTGAATTACATAGTTGCGTGTTAAAGACATGCCACTACCCACAAACAGAGCCATTTGGCAACAAAGATTAAAGACTTCACACGTTTAATTAATTGAAGAAACTAATAAACAACTAAAACAAATATAAGTAACAATAAATCCAGGATGGGGGAAAATCTGATTTTCAGATATGCTGCATTATAATGCTCAAAATGTCCAGTTTCAACAGAAATTACAGTAATAAATAGAGTGTGTGACTGGCATAAAGAAAGACAAACAGATTAATGAAATAGAATTGAGAGTCCAAAAAGAAAACCTATCTATGGTCAATGGATTTTTGACAAAGGTGCCAAGACCATTCAATATGGAAAAAAAAAAGTCTTTTCAACAAATGGTATTGGGACAACTGTATATTCACAAGCAAAAAGAAAAAATTTGGTTCCCTACCTCATACTATATATAAATTTTACTTAAAATGGATCAAAGATCTAAATGTAACAGCTAAAACTATAAAACTCTTAGGAAAAATAGGTCTGAATTTTCATAACCTTAGGTAAAGAATGTTATTTTTAAATATATATATATATGCTACCAAAAATACAGCTACAAAAGAAAAACTAGATAAATTAGACTTCATCAAATTAAAAAAATTTTTTTCAAAAATTGAAAAGACAAGCCATAGAATTGGAGAAAATATTTGGAAATCATATTATCTGATAAATGGCTAGGGTCCAGAAAATGTAGCAAACTATTTCAACACCTACAACTCAAAAATAAAGAGAGACATAACCCAATTAAAGAAGGGACAAAAGATTTAAATACCCAGTTCTCCAAAGAAGATACTCAAATGGCCAATATGCACATGAAAAGTGATAAGGGAAATGCAAATCAAAACCACAGTGAAATACTACTTCACATCCACTATATTATGAGTGAAACTCAAAATAACTATCCTGAATGAAAGAAGCTAGGTCCCCCAAAAAGAAAGTATTCTTTGTATAATTCTATTTATATAAAATTCTGGAAAATGCATATTTTAATTTTTTAAAAATTTTTTTATATTTTTGATTTTTTTTTTTAGAAAATGCATTTCAATATCTAGAGACAGAAAGTTAGTCAATAGTTGCCTGGGGATGATGAGGAGGGTGCAGGGAGGAAAGGGAGGATTACAATGGGGGTGACAGACATGTGCATTTCCTGATTGTGGTGATGGTTCAGATGTGTATACATATTCCAAAACTTATGCTTTCAATATGGGCAGTTTATTGCATGTCAATTATACCTTAATAATGCTATTAAAATACTAGGTGATACTACCAATAAAAAAATGGTTCCAAAGATGTGGAGCCAATTTATGATTCTTATTAATAAGTGTCCATTTCCCTCACATCTTCTTCAGTACCAGGATACCATGAATCTTTTAAAGTTTTGTTAACATAAATTGCTGATATTTTCTAAAAAAAGGCATCTCATTGTTGCTTGTTTACGTATCTTTTGACTGCTAGTGAAGTTGGACATATTTTCATATATTAGTTTTTCATTTGTATTTCTCATATTATTACTATATGTGTTTTGTATATCTAAAATCTATTCTACTTATTCTGCTGTATCAAAGTCTGAAAAGAAAACATTTTACTTATCTAAAACCTTTCACACTTTGGTGCATGCAACTGCAATGTGTTTCTATAAACATATTTTTAGTATCGACTCTGCAACAGCTTAACTTAATTTATTTTTCTTTTTTCCTCCTACCACTATCATATTCCTAGATTCATTCAATCATGATTAAATAAAATAATTGCAATTTTGAATACTAATGTTATTGTAGGTGAGAAAATAAGTTTCTTTCTCCTAAGGGAAAGCAAAAAAGTAAAAAAATAAAATACAAAATGTCAATATAATAATGAATATTTCTTTAACATTTTAATATTCTTTCAATTTAACTGATCCCCTATTTACATAGTTACATTTCTATTGGTTCTCTGATAAACCTGGTGATGGCAGACATCTTGGGTGCTGCTAATGAAACCTACCTTCTTTTTGATTAAGGATAGTGACTCCCTTGACTGCTGACAGGAAAGGGATACAATGACAGGTAATTGATTATTTTTTAAACCAACAAAGGTGTTAAAGTTCTTTAAAAGTAATGATTTACTTTTTTATAAGGTATACTTTTAATTTTTTGTTTAATTTCCTATAGATGGTAAGCTTCACTAAGAAATAAATTATGTCATCAAGGTGCTAAGGAATCCAGAATTAATTTCATGCTTATCTAGCCATGTTTTGAACAAAGAACAAATTAATCACCCTTCCATCACGATCACCAGTGCAGATGACTCTTCCACTACTTAACATGAGTCATATATGTGATGAACAAATTAACATGAAGCTCTGATGGATCTTTTTAAATTAATGTTAATGGACTTTGGGTCAATTTAAAGTGCTTTCTCTCTTCTTTTACACAGGAAATTCTACTTCTGTTTCCTCAGTTTTTTTAACCTCAACAGTACTTAAGAGGAGAAAAAAAAGTGATTCATATAGAATCAAAATGAAACCTGGCAGGTTTTTTTGTTTTGGTTTGTTTTTTGTTTGTTTAGGAGGTCCTGGGCATTGAACCCGGGACCTGGTACTTGTGAGGCAGGTGCTCAACCACTGTGCTACACCTGCTCTGCAGCTTTTTTTTTTTCGGTCATAACTTCAAGATACATCACAACTTTGAGATAATTTACTTGCACTGTTTTCCTCTAGGTAGAATATTCTTTTTATTAAGTGGATAGAAGTGGCATTGAGAAGGTCTGCAAAGAGTGACACTACAATGTTTTTTTAAAAAGTGCTTCCAATCTAATCCTGTTCATACCGGCTGATGCTCTTGGTTCCTATCTTTTCTTCTGCAGGAGTAACAACTGTTTTAACAATGACAACCCTAAGCATCAGTGCTCGGAATTCTCTCCCCAAAGTGGCTTATGCAACTGCCATGGACTGGTTTATTGCTGTTTGTTATGCATTTGTGTTCTCTGCCCTCATTGAATTTGCCACTGTTAATTACTTCACCAAAAGAGGATGGGCTTGGGATGGGAAGAGTGTAGTAAATGACAAGGTAAGTGAAACCATTCTTTTCATTGTAATTAAGAGAATCCGTAGCAGAGTCAGCTTGTAGGAGATATGTTTCTAAAAGCTAACATTGTGAACGTGCAAACCTCATAAACATATATTGAAATAAGTTAGAATCATACCGATATCATTCAAAGTGTGTTATTGCCTGAAATCCTTTAGGAGTGCTTGTAGAAGTAGTTTCTGTTAGCATCGGTTGAGTTGTGTGTCTTAAGCGCTATGCTAAGTTTTTTATACGGACTCTCATGTAATTCTCACAGCAACCTTTTAACTAGGGTCTCTTGTTAATTCCTCTTATTTTTTTTTTTTTTGATGAGGAAATTGAGGCTTAAGAAAGTTAGTACCTTGTCCAAGTTCACACAGTTATCAGTAGATATACTTGAACCCACATCTGTCTGTCTGACCATTAAGTTCATGCACTTAAACATCACGCTACATTATAATAAAGAAGTTGGAAAAAGAAACTTGACATTGCCTTTACCCATCATAGAGTTTCAGGCCCTCTTGAATGTGTGGGGAATTCCTCATCTTCCCCTTCTCTGTTACTTGGATGTAAAAGCCCAGGCAACACATTTATCCCTGCCATGGATGTGGAATAAGTAAGTAGGTGCTGGACAGCTAGAAATTTTATGTTGTTCACAGCCTATAAGGGGAAATGATTTGCTCTGAAGATTAACTTCTTTGGGAATCATTAGTATCCAATTTTAGGTTTCAAATACTGAAGCTAGTGGATGTGTTGTATATTGATATAACAGATGTTTCCTTTCTTAGATATTATTCCTCTGCCTTAAGGAGACTTGGGACATATCAGGACATGCAGAGAATTCTTGTTATATTTGAGGGTTTCTTTAAGCAATATAGCTTCCTAAATGTTTATTTTGGAGTTATTTGAATATACGTCGCTTTTCTCATTTCTAAGTCCATATTGAAGTTTCAGCATACAGTGGGTGCTATAGTGTAAAAGTCTTGATCTTTTTCCTTATTTTGTAAGCTATGAAAGTTTTAATGGGTGCTAGTTTATTTCATTTTATAAGCTGTATTTTGCTTACTAACAGAGCTGGCAAGCTGATCGATTTTTATGCTTAACTTCTAGGCTATTTCAACATTTCCATCAAATTTTATTGTTGATTTATGTTTTCATTTCTCATGCAGTGTGTTGCTATTTCATTGCTGTTTATGCAATTACTTCTTCTTAGCTATTTCCATACATGTGCACTTTTATACTTACAGTTTTTTGAAGATAAAATGTTAGTTAATCCTTTAGAAATATATCACATAAAATTAAATCACAATGCTTTTTGGTATAAATGCTCCAAATTTACTGTTATATTATACGGAAGTTTTCTGTTATATTATTTTTTAATGCTGTGGTATGCCAATTAAATTGACATCGAGATGTGGCGTATCAAATAATATTTATTCTTAACCCTTGAACTTGGAAAATGGAAGTACTTATGACTGGAGAAGGCAAATTCTTGATGGTGCATTCTAAAATCAATGGCCTAATATTGATAAATACTTGATTTATGTCTACCTACATGTCAAACCACACACAGCCAAGATAAATCTTTGTCAAAATCTTTGATGCTCCAACCTACTTTGCCAGAAAGCAACTAACAACTTGTACATTATTTCAGTTCTTTTGGTTAAGTTTAGGGAACATTTCCTCAGGCATGTTACTTGTTCACTGCTGCACAGCTAGAGTGTCTGGCACTTAGTAGGCACTTTGGGAATATTTGTTGAATAAATGAATAAAGCAAGTTTCTGATATTAAATCTGGCAATGTAATACCAATAAGAAGACTTCTTTACTTTCATTTGAAATCTTTAAAAACTTTACAATGGTGGCTTTGATTCAAATTGATTTTATGAATTCAAATGAACCAATCCTGGAAATAAATAGGATTTCATAAGAACTAAGAGAAAATCAAGAAAAGTGTCCCAATGTAGCCTATCTGCCTAAAAGATAATTCAGTGCCATCTACCTCTGCTTTCGTTTTCCTTAGATTTATTTTTTATGTGGAAAATAATATTCTTCCTGAAATACAGAGTACTTAATCACAGGCCCTATTGATGTCCTTTCAGATAACCATCTAGAAAGTGGTAGAATTCCTCTGATTTGAAATTATTAAACATGAGTAAGTTCAGTTAAATTATCTGTCAATCCAAAGATATGAAAGTTCTTAGATTTTGTAAACTAGCAAGTATTAATTTGCCTTATAAGAATCATCAATCAGAGATACATACCAAGATTATATGTGTGAAAAAATAAATGTGTATTTAGCATACAGTGTACATCTAGATTTTACTCTGATAACCTTTAAAGTTAGCTTTTGCAAGTAAATAAAAATATCCACTCACTCATATATTCTAGATACTTTCGAGCCCTATATTAAAAGACAGCTGACAAGCCTTTTTGCCCTTTTTCCCTTCATTTTTCTGCCTAGCTTTGTGACATTACATTACATTTATCCTTAGTTGCCATAGTTCTGAAATGGTAACAACACAAATTTTCATTCTGAAAATGTAGTGTTCGATAAATGATCTACCTCAGAATTTTATGCCCTTCCATATACAAATGTGTCTTTTTATATGAACCCTCAAGTCCTTCTGGAGCCTTCCTCATACCCAGGTCTCCTCTTGTCTAAGACTAATTCTTCCACTCCAGCTCTTGATCCATTTCCTTCTTGTTCCATTACCAGTCTTCATCCATCAGTTCTTATATATTCAAAGTCATCTTCTTTCAACTGCCTCCTTCCTTCCAGCTTTGAGGTAGATTAACATTTACCATAAAAGCAAAAAACAAATTCTTCAGATCATATACCACTATCTTCTCCAGTCTTCAAATTCTACCCTATTCCTCTCCATTCAATCTCTTTGAAAGCATTGCATATGATGCTATCTTCTCATTTAAAATATATTTCTCAACCCAGAGTCAGATGATTGCCTTTCCATTTACTCTCCTGTATCTGAAAGGCCCCAATAACTTCCGTATTTTCAGGTCTGATAATAATTTTTCCATTTTTCTCAAAGGATCCCCATTGAACCTTTCTACACCTTTGCTCCAGAGATCCATTTCAGTCCCTGGTCAACATTTTCTCTTTTTTTTACCTCCTTAAAACAGGCCTCGGAATATCAACATCCTCTCCTCCCATTCTGGCAGCTGTCACTTTTAATTTTATGCTCTGAAATTTTCTTTCTGAGTTTATAGTGGATCCAGCCCCCCTAGCATGTGCTCATGTTTATCTCCAAAGGCATTCATTTAAACTTTCTTTTTTGCTGGTTTTGTTTTCAGTATTCCATGCGGGTTTCTAACTTTAAGGATTTTACTGATGATGCTTGCAGGAATATCGGCAACAATAAGCGCACTGCCCACCCACTTCCACTCCCCAGCCAGACAATTCCCACGCATTCTCAGCTCGAATATCAACTCCTCAGGAAATTTCTGATCCACCTCCACCACCACTGATTAGATTTCCATTGTAAGCACTTATAGCACCCTGTGCCTTTGCATTATAGCCCTTATCAGCGTTTGTATTTGGATATTCTTTCCTCAACCCCTTCATTGATCATGATAAAAATGACCATGCTTACTTTCATAAATCATTTATTCCTGTCCCTTTTTACAGTGCATTTTATACATATTAGGTGTTCTGTAATATTGTATGAAATAATGAAGTAATTACCAAACCAAAGTCTACAACCCACACCTTTATCTTAACTAACAAGGTCATCTCTTGTAACTACACTCCACACCTTTCTTTTAACTTCCTGGCTCATATATCCAACCTTTTCCCTAGACATTTCTACCTGAACATATCATCTCAATCTCTACATATTTAAAGAAATAAAAGAAACAAAATAAAACTTTCTAAATTGATTTTATATCTTTCTCCAGTGCACACCTAGTTATTGATCAGAAATATATCCCTCATTTAATGATATAATATAGTCTCATATGCAGCAACTAACCAGTCATCAATCATGTCCATTCTCCTTCATACATACCTTGGACCATGCCTTCACTCAATCCCATGATTTTAATAGTTCTCTTTATTGTTCCTCTATTCTAATCTTATGTCCTTCTAATCCATCCTTTACATTACTACCAAAGTAATCTTTTTAAAACAAATTGGATCATTTAAATTTTCATCTCTTTAATGAAGACAGTTCTTTAAGAAGCTAAGCTAACATGGTCTAAGTATACTTCCTCATATATTTGTTTACATGTTGAAAAATAAGGAAATTTTTATGTTAAATATTATGCACTTACTACTATGCTAAAGTACTATGCCTAGCTCTCTATCTAATTTACTACTTACAAGAACCCTAAAATGTGTCTCTGAATATCCAATGAGGAAAAATAGGCTTGGTCAAATAAGTTACTTGTCCAAGATCACACATCTAATAAGTGATACAGCCCGGATTGAACAGATCCAAAGTTCATCTCATATTCTTCCTTTCATCATTCCCCTCATAATTTCCCCCCAAACATCCATCCCTCTTAACACTGGATGTCTTGACCGTCTTGCTAGGAAGTCTGATCTTTCCTTTCTTAACTGACAAATTCTTCCTTATCACCAAGATCTATCTGAATTTACTTAATCTTGGAACATTCCAGACTAATGAAATTGGCTTCTCTATTATGTTTCCACAATCTTTGCATAAATTATTTTTGTATCACTTCATTAAATTATGTTTTTTAAATAAAAAGACTGCTTCTAATATGGGGTTACAAGATTTCATATGATAATAGTTTTGTCCTATTCGCCATTGTATCTGCTGTTATCTAGCACAGCATCTGGCACATAGTTTATTTGAATTAAATAAAAACTTAATTAACGTTAATCCTTTGAGATTGCTACAATTTCTGAATCTTAGTCAAGGTTCTTACAATGGCTGAAGAAAGCATATTATCTGGAAAACAGTATAGATAAAAGTTACCTAAAATACAGACATTGCAACATAATGTCCAAACTATCATAGAACATGCCAGTGTTTTTTGGTTCACTCTATGGAATTCATAGAAAACATCACATTTCAAGTGCATTTAATCTTTTATTTGCATTTTTAAATCTTCTGCCTTGATCCAAAAGAATTTCAGGCAGTTTACCAAAAGAATGCATGCCCTTAATTATAATAAAATAGACTAGAAATAGAAATAGAGATAGGAAATCAGGATAAAGTAAAGTAGACTGCAAATATGTCCACCATTTTGGTCTGCACAGTAGCTGTAGTTAATAGCTGTAGTAGTTGAGCTTCAAATTCTGATCTCCTTAGCAACCAGAGTATAAGGAAAAATGTTATATTTTTAATCAAAAAATGGATGCACAAATTTCCTCAGAGAAAATCTTTCCTTACATTGATTTCTCTTTTTAAAAAAATATCATGTCGACTTTATATTAGGGAAAGCTGGTTTATGTAGCAAGTAATATGAGCATGTTCCCAATAAATGCAGTAATGAATTTCATATTGATGTTTCTTGTAGTCCCCTTCAATAAAAGCTGAAGGCATTACATTAACATACAACTCAGTGAAGGCAATTCTTCAAGGAGCTAAGCTAATATGGTCCAAGTATATAGCTTTCTCATGGCCCAATTTAATCCAAGGAAAGACTTTAGAGTACTTAGAGAAGTGGATGGACTGTGTAACCTTCAAACAATCTTCTGTAAGTATCACTTTTCTCAGCCAGGGTGGTTAGCAGCCAGTTAACAGTAGCATTATCTGACCAGGGAGCATTTTGTTTTACAACTGATGTGCTTTCTAACACCCACAATGACTGTAAAACTGAAACATGGCGTGGGGGAAGGAGCACATGTTTGCAACTTAGGGGACCTGTTATTTCATTTATTTATTTATTTAAACATATATATTTATTTATTACTCATTTTTGCTCCAAGATCTGTTACATTTAGAATTTGACATGAGAGCCCCATATCCTTATCATAAGAGACAACCTCTGAGGCTTCTTCCAACATTAAAACAATGTGAATGTTATTTTCATTCATATGTCAAGTCACTTCACTAATAAGTATCTATATTCTAGATAAAGCTTTTGCTCAAATTTTTAGCACATTAGCACAGGAGTCTCCCAAAGTTGACATTTTTAATACATATGCAGAGACCCTAGTAACACAATGAACTCAAAATATTCTGAGTTCTATAAAGCATCATTTAAAAAATAGAAAATTAAATTAAATTAGCTTGGGTTATATTCTCCTTTCATTGCACTTCAACAAGAACAACAAACTCTATACCAGCATAAAACTCTTTTGTAACCTAATGTACAAATACACATCATTTATTGGTTTTGTTTATAAGCCATACTTTCCCCTCTTTCCCACTTATGTGAGTCTCAATCCCAAATAAAACAAATTCCACTGACATTGTTCTTTGGTTGAGGTTATTGTATTAATTTCCAGTTTCTGACATCAATAAATGGTAAAATTGAGGATTTTCAGAGTAATTACATAATAAAATTGTATTAACATATTTAATCATGTTTTGTTAATCTAATAAAGCATTGTATTCTATTCAATGTATTCCTTTACATTATGCTTTATATGTTGCGTAGCTATAGGTAGATTGATAGATGATATAGATAGATATAGATATAGAAAATAATCTTGGTACACATCATTCATTTATTCATCAAGCAAATCATTTCTGAGCCTGCTCTGTGCCAGGAACTATGCTAAGAGTGCTGCAGTATACAAAACTACACATTTAGGAAACTTACAATCAAGTGTAAGGAAAAAAGCATGAAGTGAAATATATGTGTGTGTGTGTACGTGCCATTATAGAGGCAAGCACCAGGGTGCTGTGGAAGCACGTGGAAGGAGTACTGAATGCAAGCAGTAGGAAACGATGCCTAGGTAGACATGATTCTGAGCAGAGTCAGTGTTAGCCTGGGATGGCAGGAGGAAAATGCACCTGACTTGGCTACCAATGTGGAGGAAATTACCAGTGCCTGGCTCAGTCATGGTACCTTTCACAGGTTGGGCAATACAGGATGGTATACAGATTTGAGCTGGGAGTGAGAGTAAGATGAGTTCATTTCTGGATATTTTAAGTTTTAAGCACCTGTAGAGCACATAGTTGGAGAAGTCTAGTGAAACAAAGTGGTTTTGAGATCTGCCTGGAGGTGTATGTGCTAGTTCCTGTCTATAGGAGTAATAAACCATAAGACTAACTTAA